>CAMOHE010052017.1:4113-14635 GCA_946598075.1 Artocarpus hirsutus
TACACACACCCGCCCCAAGGGTGAAGCTATAACTAAGGGTTCACCAAACTCTTCTATTTCTAACCCCAAGGCATGTACAAATGAACTTGAAATGAGAGAATGAGTGGCACCAGTATCAAATAACACGTGTGCTAAGGACTGAGAAACCATGATCGTACCATCAACAACTACGTTATTAGTCTGGGCATCCGAACTTCCTGACGTCATCGTATGAATCTGCACTAGAGCTTTTCCTTTACCTCTACCCACATAACTAGTTCCTGGATTAACTGGCCGATACTGCTGCGGTGATGGCGACTGGATACTAGCTGTACTCGGCGCCCGATACTGAGGGATATTACGCTGAAAACTTTGCTGCTGATGTCCTTGCGCTGGGTATGACGGCTGCTGATGAGAAAACTGATGGAATGGAAGCTGAGGATACTGTTGAGGCTGAGGTTGACGGCTAGCTTCTTCTCCGATCTGAAGTCCTAAGCGAGTACTCCTGATCGGGCAATTCCTCTTGATGTGTCCTAGTTGCTGGCAAAAATGACAATGAAAGCTATAGGGTTGCTGCGCCCGCTGCTGGATGAACTACTGCTGCCGCTGTTCACGCCACCCTGCTTGCTCTTCCCCGAAGTCGGTCGACTGCTGACGCTCCTCCTGCAGCTCCTCTGTGGTCCTCCTGATGCCTGAGCTCGATTCTCACAATACTGTGCATAATCATTCTCCACTGATATTGCTGATGATACAAGCTCTCCAAAACTCCTAAGCCGTAGGGCAACTATCTGTCGTCGAATAGGAGCCTTAAGTCCTTCCTAAAATTTGATGCACCTTTCACGCTCCGATGCCACTGCTGAGGGAGCAAACCTCGCCAATTCATTAAACTTCGCCTCATACTCCCGAACTGTCATATCGCCCTGCTGTAACCTATAGAATTCTGTCGCCTTTTGGTCCCTGTATCCCCGTGGAAAATACCTATCATAGAATAGCTCCTCAAATCTGTCCCAATCAATATTGATGATATAACCTATAGAATTCAAATCTGTACCCATAGCCTCCTGAAAACTCCTCCAATACCTGGCATTAAATCTGGTATCCCTATCTGACGTGATGGACAAAGGAACTCCATGCAATCGCACTATATTCTGCATATACAACTCCCCAAGAATCCTCCCCGAACACGTCGATCTGAACGGGATGAAATGAGCTGACTTCGTTAACCTGTCAATCACGACCCAAATCGCACCGTGTCATTGCTCCGTCCTCGGCAATCCGGTAAGAAAATCTATCGTCACGTGTTCCCATTTCCACCCTAGAATAGGAAGTGGCTGAAACTGACCTGCTGGCTTCTGATGCTCGGCTTTCACCTGAACACAATCGCGCATTTGGCCACGTATTCTCGAACGTCCTTCTTCATGCCTCTCCACCAATATTGTCTCTTTAAGTCACGATACATCTTCGTACTCCCTGGATGAATAGCGAACTGAGATCTATAAGCTTCGTCCATTACGGCTATCTTCACTTCTGCGATAGCTGGAACCACCAAACGCTTCATGAAGTACAACGATCCATTTGCATGTATCTTCCATTCTTCGAACTGCTCCCCGTTTCGAATCCGCGTCCAGATTCCCTGAAGATGCTGGTCTAGCAACTGGTTTTGCTTCACCATCTGAACAAGAGCTGGGGTCGCCTCCATGTGATACACTGTCACGCCCCAGAGTACAGAAGGTGACGTGGTAGTTTAATTAAGTTAATTAAGTAAAGATTTAGTTAAAAACAAGGTTTTAGATTTAAATTTATGAATAAAAAGTGATAATTTTAAATCTGTTTAAGTAGAATAATTTAAGGAATTAAAATAAATCATCATAATAATTACGCAAATAAAAAGAATATTAAAATAAATAAGTATGGGGTGGAACGCGTATGGGTCCCACTGGCCACATATTGTGCACACACATGTAGTACTGACAATATTATGATACAACCACAGTCCAAAATAAAAGAGAAGTTAAAATCTTATATGCCTTGAATTGTAATTTAACCTACCAAATCCTTCTACTGGTCGTAAGTCCAATCGGCGGACTCTTCTCTAATCCTATGCTGATATCCACCTAGGGTTAAAATTTTAAAACAAACAAAAATGTGAGCGAAGGGCTCAGTAGGACTATATTTGAAAATTATTCAATTTTAAAAGAAATTTCGTAATTCAAATAAACATATAGAAAACGAACTAGAACAATTAAACAAATAAATAATTAAATGAGAATTTAATAAAAATATAATCTTACCAAAATAATTTAGATAAGTCAACCAGAAAGAATACAATTTTTCTTTCCTGGGCAAACCATATGTAATACACCACCGTAGTGGCCCAGCTGGGTTTTGGGACCTGCCCCCAAGGTCGTTCACTACGCGACCCTATCTCTGATATGGCATCATGCCCTAAAATATATATATATATATATATATGCATATATATCTCTCTTATTCATAAAATCACTTATTTATCAGATATAACCATTTATATTCATTATGGGATTCATTATGAACATTTCTCAAACAACCGTTTGTAAAGATATTTAAACAAACTTATTTTTCCAATCAGTCATTGAAAACATTTGATAAAAATTTATTTTTGGCTTAAATCATTTTGAAATAGGGCTACCAAAGAAGAGGGGTAGAAGTCCTACCTCAATATCCGTGTCGGTGTCTCACACCGTAATCCCGGTCCGCTATACGTTAGCTCCGCGGATCCACACGTAATCCTAAATGCATAGTAACTTAGCCCATTAGTATCTAACCCGAGGTATCCTATGGTACTAAATCATCTCATGGTGTTCTAGTGTGCCATTTAGGTTCATAAAATCATTATATAAAGTTGAAATTTAAATCAGGATTCAAAACAGTTAAAACGGGTGAAAATCACAAAATTCTTCCATGCTCGGTCGGCCTGCCGTTTCCCTGGTTTGGCCAGCCGAACTGCACAGTTTGGCTTGTCGAAAGTCCAAGTCCGGTCGGCCGAACATCCCCAGGTTCGGCCTGCCGGTCGGATGAATCCGGCCTGCCGATCCTTTGAATCTGGCCTGCCGAACACGAAGTTCGGCCTGCCGATCTGGGAAATTCCAGAAATTTTCACGCACGGGTTCTCGGCTTCTCGAATCCAAATTCTTAAATCTAACTTGTTTCCTCAATTTTCAGGCATGAATAATCATCATAAACTATAGAAAATCATAGTAGAACACTTTTTAATGGATTAAAACAAGTTTTAAATAAGATTTTCTCAAAAATCCGAAAATAGAGAAAATAGAGGAAAAATAAAAAATCTCGATTCCAATCCGTTTTTAATAAA
The DNA here is from genome assembly GCA_946598075.1 of Artocarpus hirsutus. Classification (NCBI taxonomy): domain Eukaryota; kingdom Viridiplantae; phylum Streptophyta; class Magnoliopsida; order Rosales; family Moraceae; genus Artocarpus; species Artocarpus hirsutus. The sequence continues at coordinate 7,445 of CAMOHE010052017.1, forward strand.
TAAAGCTTCAATCCTAGTTAATCTAAGTTACTCTAAGCTAGATTAAAGCTTTTCTAGGCTTAGAAACTCTTAAATTTCAAAGTGCAAGAAAATTTAAAAAATTGAAAAAGTTTAGAAATTTTGAAAACTAACCTTAAATCGAAGCTTGAATCGAGTTTGTGGTTGCTCAATCGCGTTCCCGAGCCTTCAATCCACAATCCCGAAGCTTGAAAATGAATTTTGTTTCGAATTTAGAGAGAGAAAATGAGAGAGAGAGAGAGCAAACCGAGAGAGAGACAAGCAGGAGAGGAGAGAGAAAGTGAAAGTGAAAATGAGAGGAAGAGAGAGAGAGAAAATAAATAGAGGAAAAAGGAAAAACAGTTGTACAAAACTGTATACAACAATACACTGTTTTCAAAATCAAATTGCTTTATTAAAAATGAAATTAACAATTAAAAACAATTTAGAATAATTAGAAATCATTAAAAGAGAAAATAATGCAAGATTACTAAATTTTTACAAAATAATCAAATTAAGTTCTAAAACACTCATTATGGCACACTAACCCACCATTTAGCATTTTAATACCATTTAATTAACTTCGGGGTGTTACAACTCTCCACCCCTAAAAGAAAATTTCGTCCTCGAAATTTACAAATCAATTTCAAAAATCAAAACAATTGCGGATACAACTCCCGCATACTCGATTCCAATTCTCAAGTGGCCTCATCAACCCCGTGATGCTGCCACACGACCTTAACTAACGAGATCTCACGACAGTGCAAACTAATTACTTTACGATCGATGATTTGAATCGGCACTTCTTCATATGTCGTGTCTTCCTGAAGCTGCACATCCTGAAACGAAACGATCTTATTCTGCTCAGGTGGACACTTTCGAAGCATCGATACATGAAATACATCGTGAACATGCGAAAGTTTCGAAGAAATGTTGAGTCGATACGCAACCACACCCACACGTTGAGTAATCTCGAACGGTCCAATATATCTTGGCGCGAGTTTTCCTTTTACTCGGAATCGCGAAATACCTTTACGAGGAGATACCTCCAAGAGTACAAAATCTCCAACCTCGAATTCCAAAGGTCGTTGTCTCCTATCCGCATAGCTCTTCTGTCGACTCTGAGCTGCTCTCAATCGATCTCAAATCACGATGATCTTCTCATTGCTATCACGAATCTCATTTGGCCCAAGAATAACCCTATCTTCTGGCTCGGCCCAACATGCTGGCGATCGACACGGTCGCCCATACAATGCCTCGAACGGTGCCATACCAATACTCGATTGATAGCTGTTGTTGTACGCGAATTCCACCAAATGCAAGTATTTCTTCCAGTTCCTGCCAAAGTCTAACGCACAAGCACGTAACATGTCTTCGAGAATCTGAATAACTCGCTCCGATTGTCCGTCGGTCTGAGGATGAAATGCCGTGCTGAAATTCAAATCTGTACCCATAGCCTCCTGGAAACTCCTCCAATACCTGGCATTATATCTGGTATCCCTATCAGAGGTGATGGACAAAGGAACTCCATGCAATCGTAAAGAATCCTCCTCGAACACGTCGATCTAAACGGAATGAAATGAGCTGACTTCGTTAACTTGTCGATCACGACCCAGATCGTATCGTGCCGTTGCTCCGTTCTCGACAATCCGGTAAGAAAATCCATCGTCACGTGTTCCCATTTCCACCCTGGAATAGGAAGTGGCTGGAGCTGACCTGCTAGTTTTTGATGCTCGGCTTTTACCTGAAGACAAATCGCGCATTTGGCCACGTATTCCCGAACGTCTTTCTTCATGCCTCTCCACTAATACTGCCTCTTTAAGTCACGATACATCTTCGTACTCCTTGGATGAATAGCGAACTGAGATCTATGAGCTTCGTCCATTACGGCGTTCTTCACTTCTGCGATAGCTGAAACGGCCAAACGCTTCCTAAAGTACAACGATCCATCTGCGTGTATCTTCCATTCTTCGAATTGCTCTCCGTTTCGAATCCGCGTCCAGATTCCCTGAAGATGCTGATCTTGCCACTGGTTCTACTTCACCGTCTGAACAAGAGCTGGGGTCGCCTCCATATGATATACCGAAATACGATCGTAGTCTTCATAATACTATAGACCGAACTCACTTACTATCGCATCTCTTTTCCAATCCTCAAGAGCCAAACATGCCAATATTCCTGAAGATTTCCGACTAAGCGCATCCGCGACAACATTAGCTTTCCCGGGGTGATACTGCAATGCAAAATCATAATCCTCCATATATTCAATCCATCTTCGCTGCCTCAAGTTCAAATCCCTTTGGGTAAACAGATACTTCAAACTCTTGTGATCGGAGAAAACCTGAAATGTCGCCCCAAACAGATAACATCTCCAGATTTTCAATGCATAAATCACTGCTGCGAGCTCCAAATCGTGAGTGGGATAATTTCGCTCGTGAGGTTGTAACTGTCTCGATCCATACACTACCACACGTCCCTATTGCATCAACACGCGTCCAAGTCCACGTCCTGAAGCATCCGTATAAACCTTGTATGGCTTGTCACTGCTGGGAATAATCAATACTGGAGCTGAAGTCAATCGATTCTTCAATTCTTGAAAAGCAAACTCACATTCGTCGTTCCACTCGAACCTAACATTCTTCCTAATCAATCTCGTTAACGGCGCTGCTATCTTCGAGAAGTCCTTCACGAATTTTCTATAATATCCTGCAAGTCCCAAGAAACTACGGATCTCTGCCACATTCCGCGGTCGTTCCCAATCCACTATGCCTTCTATCTTCGACGGATCCACTGAGATACCCTGCTCAGAAATGACATGACCCATAAATTTGACCTCTGTCAACCAAAATTCGCACTTTTCTTTCTTGGCATACAACTGATGTTCTCGCAGAGTCTGAAGCATGATCCTGAGATGCTGCTCATGCTCCTCCCAAGTCTTAGAGTAAATCAAGATGTCGTCGATAAACACAATCACGAACTGATCCAAATAAGGCTTGAATATCCTGTTCATCAAGTCCATAAAAGCTGCCAGAGCATTCGTCAATCCAAACGACATTACCAAAAACTCAAAATGTCCATACCGGGTCCTGAATGCTGTCTTAGGAATATCCTCTTCCTTAATCCTGAGCTGATGATATCCTGACCTCAAATCTATCTTTGAGAAGTACCGCGAGCCTCCCAACTGGTCAAACAACTCATCGATCCTGGGCAATGAATACTTATTCTTCACTGTGACTCGATTCAACTGCCAGTAATCTATGCACAACCTGAGTGTTCCATCATGCTTCTTAGCGAACAAGACCGGTGCTCCCCACGGTGATGTACTGTTCCGAATATATCCCTTATCAGCAAGTTCCTGAAGTTGCTTCCTAAGTTCTTTCATCTCTGCCGGCGCCATCCGGTAAGGTGCTATAGAAATCGGTGCTGTTCTCGAAAATAACTCAATACCAAATTCGATCTCCCGATGCGGCGGTAATCCTGGTAGCTCGTCGGGGAAGACATCCTCAAATTCGTCTACCACTGGGATCAATGCACGTCTCCTCGAAACACTGGGCTCCTCTTCCAAATCCATGAAGATAGCATGACAAACTGCATTCTTTCGCCCTCCAAGACATGTCCTAACACGACGCTCACTCATTAGCCGATCACCACCACCCTGGTAGGTGATTACCGTCCCCCTATCAGACACTAGGGTCACTTTTCTAAGTTGGCAGTCCACTACTGCACTGTATCTGGATAACCAATCCATTCCTAAGATTACATCATAGGTTCTCATGGGGATTACAATCAAATCACTTTTCAAAATCTCATCCCCAACTTTTATTTTACAGGCTTTACACATATTATTCACACACACCCGTCCCAAAGGTGAAGCTATTACTAAGGGTTCATCAAACTCTTCTATTTCCAATCCCAAGGCATGTACAAAAGAACTCGAAATGAGAGAATGAGTGGCACCAGTATCAAATAACACGTGTGCTAAAGACTGAGAAACCTTGACCGTACCATCAACAACTGCATTATGGGTCTGGGCCTCTGAACTCCCTGACGTCATCGTATGAATCTACACTGAAGCTTTTCCTTTACCTCTACCCACATTACTAGTTCCTAGATTAACTGGCCGATGTTGCTGCGAGGATGGCGACTGGATACTAGCTATACTCGGTGCTCGATACTGAGGGATGTTACGCTGAAAACTCTGCTGCTGATGTCCTTGCGCTGGGTATGACAGTTGCTGAGGAGAAAACTGATGGAATGGAAGCTGAGGATACTGCTGAGGCTGAGGTAGAGTCTGAAGCTGAGGCTGACAGTTAGCTCCTTCTCCGGTCTGAAGTCCTAAGCGAGCACTCCTGATCGGGCAATTCCTCTTGATATGTCCTGGGTGCTGGCAAAAATGACAATGAAAGCTGTAGGGGCTGCTGCGACCACTGCCGGACGAGCTGCTGCTGCCGCTGCTCATGCCACCCTGCTTGCTCTTTCCCAGAGTCGGTCGACTGCTGACGCTCCTCCTACCGCTCCTCTGTGGTCCTGCTGACGCCTTAGCCCGGTTCTCACAATACTGCACGTAATCATTTTCCACTGATATCGTTGACGACACAAGCTCTCCAAAACTCCTAAGCCGTAGGGCAACTATCTGTCGTCGAATAGGAGCTTTCAGTCCTTCCTGAAACTTGACGCACCTTTCACACTCTGATGTCACTGCTGAGGGAGCAAACCTCGCCAATTCATTGAACTTCGCCTCATACTCCCGAACTGACATATCGCCCTGCTGTAACCTATAAAATTTCGCCGCCTTTTGGTCCCTGTATCCTTGTGGAAAATACCTATCATAGAATAACTCCTCAAACCTGTCCCAATCAATATCGCCATTGTTTTCCAAACGCTTTACTTGCTTCCACCAGGTATTAGCACCACCTTCAAACTTATATGCTGTGAATTCCACGCGATACTCCGCTGGCACACCAAGCGTATCCAAGTGCTTCACAATCGAATCTAGCCAATATTCTGTCACCTGCGGGTCCCCAGTTCCATCAAAGGTCGGTACTAATGCACGTCGAAACTCCTTAAAGTACGTATGCCGGCGACTAGCCTCAGAATCATCAGGTTTTGCCCTTGCTGCCATTTGCTGAAATGCGGCAAACATAGCCCTCATCATGCCCTCATCGTTTTCGAACTCGGCATCCGCTATCGAGCGACGTCTAGGTGCCATTCTCTCACTTCTAAAAATAAAATTTGGACTGTCAGTGGTATTCCATTGTCGTACCTATGTGTGCACAATTCCCAAGGTTCATAACCTTGAGCTCTGATGCCATTTGGTCACGCCCCGAAGTACGGGAGGTGACGTGGTGGTTTAATTAAGTTAATTAAATAAAGTTTTAGTTAAAAACAGAGTTTAAATTTTGAATTTATAATTAAAAGTGATAATTTTTAAAACCGTTTAAATAGAAGAAATTAAGGAAATAAAATAAATCGTTATAATAATTAAGCAAATAAAATAACATTAAAAATAATTAAATATGGGGTGGAATGCGTATGGGTCCCACTGGCCACATATTGTGCACACACATATGATACTGACAATATTATGACACAACCACAGTCCAAAAGAAAAGAGAAGTTAAAATCTTACATGCCTTGAATTGTAATTTACCCTACCAAATTCTTCTACTGATCGTAAGTCCGGTCGGCGGACTCTTCTCCAATCCTATGCTGATATCCACCTAGGGTTAAGATTTTTAAAACAAATAGAAACATGAGCGAAAGGCTCAGTAGGACTATATTTGAAAATTATTCAACTTTAAAAGAAATTTTGTAAATCAAATAAACATGTAGAAACGAACTGGAACCATCAACAAATAGATAATTAAATAAATAAGAAATTCAATAAGATATAATCTTCCAAAATAATTCAAATAAATCGACCAGAAAGAATACCGTTTTTCCTTTCTTGGGCAAACCATACATAACTCACCACCGTAGTGGCCCAGCTGGGTTTCGGGACCTGCCCCCAAGGTTGTTCACTACACAACCCGATCTCTGAGATGGCATCATGCCCTAAAATATATATACATATATATATATCTCTCTGATTCATAAAATCTCTTCTTTACCAGATGTAATCATTTATATTCATTATGAAGTTTATTATAAAATCCATCTCAATCTACTGTTTCAGAAGATATTTAAATAGAATCATTTTCCAATCTATTTGAAAACATTTGATAGAAATTCATTTTTAGCTTAAATCATTTTGAAAATAGGCTACCAAGGAAGAGGGGTAGAAGTCCTACCTCAATACTCGTACCGGTGTCCCACACCGTAATCCCGGTCCGCTATACGTTAGCTCCGCGGATCCACGCACAAATCCTAAATGCATAGTAACTTAACTCATTAGCATCTAACCCGAGGTATCCTATGATACTAAATCATCTCATGATGTCCTAGTGTGCCATTTAGGTTTATAAAATCATTGTACAAAGTTGAAATTTAAATCAGGGTTCAAAACAGTCAAAACGGGTGAAAATCACAAAATTTTCCCTTGCTCGGTCAGCCTGCCGGTTCCCCTGGTTCAGCCTGCCGAACTGCACATTTCGGCTTGCCGGAAGTCCAAGTCCGGTCAGCCGAACATCTCCAGGTTCGGCCTGCCGGTCGGATGAGTTCGGCCTGCCGATCCTTTGAATCTGGCCTGCCGAACACAAAGTTTGGCCTGCCGATCTGGGAAATTCTAGAAATTTCCACGTACGGGTCTCGGCATTCCGAATTTCAAATCTTCAAATCTAACCTGTTTTCTCAATTCCCAGGCATGGATAATCATCATAAACTATAGAAAATCATAATCGAACACTTTTTAATGATTTAAAACAAGTTTTAAACAAGATTTTTGCAAAAATCCAAAAATAGAAAAAAATAGAGGAAAAATGAAAAATCTTGATTCTAATCCGTTTTTGATGAAATAAAGCTTCAATCCTAGTTAATCTAAGTTACTCTAAGCTAGATCAAAGCTTTTCTAGACTTAGAAACTCTTAAATTTCAAAATGCAAGAAAATTTGAAAAATAAAAAAAGTTTAGAAATTTTGAAATCTAACCTTAAATCAAAGCTTGAATCGAGTTTGTGGTTGCTCAATCGCGTTCCCGAGCCTTCAATCTACAATCCCGAAGCTTGAACACGAGATTTGTTTCAAAATTTTGAGAGAT
>CAMOHE010052019.1:2846-22357 GCA_946598075.1 Artocarpus hirsutus
TTATTTGGACACATATATGTAATCGAATGGTATACTATTTATATTGGTTATGAATAGTAATTTTTCAATAGTCAGATAATAGAACATAAGATAAATATAATCGAGAAGGTAAAACAGAATTTATCTTTAAGCCAATTATGAATATCCTATGGGGTTGTTACTCGTTATGATATGTCATTGACGATGAACTTATTAGAGTTTCCTAATTTATATATTGTTCAAGAGTGTAGCTTTAAGCATTTAGTGGAATAGCTTTAGAGTTGATAATTATAAAACATTAGTGTCGGGGATATGTTGTTTTATAATTATAGGAGCTTGATCTATAAATATCCATCGGGTCCCTTCTGCTAGCTCACATATTTTTCGGTAATGATACAGCGTGTTTTTCCCACAGATTAGTAACTTATATTAATTATTAGATTATGTAGGATTATTTGCATATGACTATTTTAATCAGATAACTTTTCTATTGGGTTAGTTGAATTAAAACTGAGGCTCCATGAAGGACACTAGAGTCAAATAAAGTATTAATAATCCAATCAGTTTATACCACATTTATCGGATATCTCTTGGAAAGCTGAAAAATACATCTATGCTATCGATCGCGACTAGGCAGACTGCCATATATAGGTGCCAGGTCAACAATCAACGGCAAACACATTTTTGTGACTAAAATCGATCCGAACTTGAATTCTGAAGTTGAATCTAATAAGGACTAGTCCAAATCTGACCTTTATATAAAGGGAAAAATTTTTTATTGTATCTCAGATCATTTGAGAGATTTAGAGAAGATTACTTTGCTAGGACATTTTGAAACTCCCATAACGCTATTGTTCAACATCTCGAAGGAGACGTTGTCTAAAGGAACGATTGAACAATCTGTGACCATTCACATTCTGATCATGGGGAAAAGAATAGTAAAGAAGTCCAATTGGTTGAGGCTTTTTCAGTAAAAGTTCTCTAGTAGTAGTTTTGATAAAAATAGATCTGACAAAGAGATGCGAAGTTCTTGGATTAATTTATATACATGACATACCTAACTTGTTTTTGGCAAAAGGTTTTATTAAGAAAATTTTTAAAATCCACTACACACTCGTTCTCCAAAAATTGGTATTAGAGCCATGATTTTATGGAGTCTTTACAAGCTTTTTGATTGTGCTATGCATAGAAATTATGTGATCATAATCTCTCTCCAATGCTTGAATTATATTTTTTTAAAGAGTTGGCACTTTATTTATATATTTATATGTTGTCATGAGATTATATAGTAAATGTTTATTAATTAATTATTGTTAATTAAATTTTTGTTTTAATTATTATTTTAATTAATTAATTTTTACACGTTTTGGTTCCTTAGAAGCTAGAGTATATATCTAGGTTTTTCATGTAATTAGATGGCAATCTATCATCACCATCTATCATTTATTTTTTTAATTTGGTTTGTAAAATTGTATGAAAAAAATTGTTCAAAAAGAAGACAGATCTAAAAGATAGAGTGGACTAGGGGTTTTATTTATTTTCTGTGTTTATAATATTTTCATAAATCTTTTAAACTATTGTTAAATTAAAACTTTGAAAACAATGAAGAAAAAACAATCTACAGGTCAGTTCTATGACAGGCTGGTCTGCTGGGGTTTATGTGGTGTGGTTGACTGGGCATGGCTAAGGAGGCGCCCTGTCAGACAAAGTCGGTCGACCGAATTTAGTATTGGGTGGTTGATCGCCTGACATCAGAAATAGTTTTTTCTTTTTATTTTTCAGATAGTTTTATTTTAATGAAACAATTTTGAGAAAATTTAAGAAATATTATGACAACTAGACTAAATTTCAATATATATGATATTGAAATTGAAGACTTGCGCTAAATTAAGAAGGATACAGCGAGAAGATACAAGATGAAAAATTGACAGGATCTCGATCGACTCATCAAAAGATAAATCCTTGTTGAGCTGTAGTATGGTCGTTGTTGAGTAAAGCGATGAGCAAGGGCCGTTCTTGCAGGAGAACTTAATCTAATTAATTAGTTAACAAATTTAAAAACCTAAGTTTAAACTAATTACAAAAACGAGGGTTTTGGATTTATAACTAAATTAATAATTAAAACAAAATTAAAAATAAAATATTATGAAACAATTATAATTATAACTGGTTATATGATTATTCATCACCACTAAATATTTATTGTGTAGATAATCATAGAATTTATTTCTAATTTTTCCATTGAAACTAACAACCCTAGATAGTGCGAAGCTATACCACCCTAATCCTTTTTTATAGTATAGATTTAATAAAACAAGTGCTCCATTAAACCCTTTTCCATCAAACAACCTAGGAGCTTGCTAAGTTTAATCTAACGGAAGCATTATGGTGAAAAAGAAGGTTGATCTAGGTAACAAATACATAGAAGCTGGGTTTATTCAACCTATATTGTATTCCATACCACAATCACACAAAAGCCACGCTGTAATTGTGTTATAATTTGCTACTAATGGTTAAAAATTCAAGACAATTACGAATTAAGATTTCTAACCTAGCAATAGGCACTTTTCAAGTCATAATTAGTTGTACACCTAAATATAACAAGAAAATCATGATAAACACTAATTCTAGTAAAATACAAACAATTTCAAATAGAAAAACTAGAAACAATTATACAATTTCTACATAATCAATTTTAAGGTTTAGGAATCACTCATGACCAAAATACAAACTAAAATAACTTAAATACAAAGGAAAATAAAGAAAGAGTGAGAGAAAAGAATGGATTTGGTACTCGAAAGCCATCACCTCTATCAGAGCTCTCTCCTATGGCTTCTTCCTACTTTTCCTATTTCTTCAATTCTAAAAGCTATAAAGTCCCCTCTAAAAACGTCCCCTCAATCTATAATGGGATTTATATAGAAATAGGGATTTGGCATAGTGAAAAATGATTTTTGGGTCCAAAATCTGCCAAAAACACATTGGAGATGTGGCCTATGCGAGTTTTGAAATAGGCAGAAAGGCTAGCTAGTGGCTACCCATAGCAGGCGAGCTGGCTTACCACTAGGCTATGCTGGTATGCAACAACCTCTATGTAAGGGGAAGATGTGCGAGCTGGGCATGCTAGCTGCGCCTGGCAGATTGCAGCACACAGGGGGGCACCTGTTGGATCATGCGACCCCATGCCTAGGATGTGCTAATGGGCTTTTAGTGAACCCTTATGTTTGGGCATGTGTGGGACGCCTGTTGGGTCATGGGGGCCTACTGGGCTACACTAGTGCGTAGGGCTCTCGAGTAGCAGAACATTTTCGTCGTTTCTTATCCGTTTCAACTCCAATTTGCGTTCTACGACTTCCTTTGGACTCGAAATTGAATGCTTGATATTTTAAACTCAAAATCTTCATTTTTTACCTTTTTTTATTCTTTAATTTTAAAATACCTAAAAACAAAAGATAAAAATAAAACATCAGAATTACTCAAAAACGTAGATAATAAATGCAAAAAAAAAATGATGCAAAAATATAACAAAATATGCACTTGTCAAATTCTCCCACACTTAACTTTTGCTAGTCATTAAGCAAAACTCAAATAAAATACACAAAACACTAATTTTTCAACCTTTTATCTTAGAGAATACTAAGAGATATGACCTTGAAAACATACAAGTATTGAACCAAATCCACATTTATTCAAAAGTTTGTATGTCCTATGATAACCATACTTGTGCATGTGTGCATCAGCCATTATAAATGATTATCGCTCTATGCCTACTATGAATAAATAAACACTTAAAAACTTTGCACAACAAAAATTAAAATCAAACACAAAATAAAAGGAAAACAAAGGTGTCAAACATCACAGGCTCTCCTTTTTGTACAAATCTCCACTACGCTAAAGGCATCACCTGGAATCAGAAAGGTATGGACAATGCAATGGTCTAAAGACTTCGTAGAATTAGAAACATCTTGGAAATCCAAAAATTCCTGAGACACTCAAAACCCAAAAAAGTGACTGACGATGCCAAATCTAATGATGTTGGTTCTTAACTTCAATCAAAACCTGACCTTGCATGAACTAGAATTATGAATTGAATAGCTCACAATAATTTATTTTATTTTATTTTTATTTTTATTTTTATTTTTTTTCTTTTGTGAGCTAATCTTACAAAATTTTCCTTTCTTTGCTAGCAATCTGTACTCTCCCCCACACTTATTCTCTATCCCTAATCCAATTTCTCACGAAATTCCCCTACACTTGAATTGAATCTCTCTAAAGTTCCAATCCATCTTTAGAACAAGGGTAACAGTATAAGCATGATCAGGCTCGGTAAGAAAATGTGGTTAGTTAAATGTACTAGTCTACATGAAGGCTCAAATCGCTACTAACGAGGGTGTTCTCTCTGGAACATCTATCGAGGCTTTGGCTGATTTGGCTTTGGTGCTAGGAAAATCCTAATGCCTTATGATTCAAAATGATGCTCAATCAGCCATTTGCCTCGACAGACCTTTGGTAGAGTTCTAATTGAGAATACCTACTTTCAAAACCAAATTTATACAAAATAAAGATAAAGAGAATCTACTTATCTAAGCATGTGTATCTTTGTACTGATTAACATGGCTCTTGTGAAAAAAGATTTGAGTACAATCATTATAGAACATATGAACTAATGAATAACATAAGATTCAAAACAACACTCATCTTCAATCAAAATCTTAGCAACTATGCTCAGTTCTCATCAAAATGGCTGAAAGATATACTAAGACAAAAATTAAAACAAAAAAAAAAGAAAAATGTTTATGGTTGTTATATTTTATGCTTTTTTAATGCAAATGTATGCAAAAATCTAAACTTAGAGAATCTCAATGTAACTTACCTACTATTGAATGTGTTTCGAAAGGGTGTGGATAACCATGTCCTTTGTAAAATAGTCATTCAATGTGGTCCTCCTTTGAGATCTAAATCTTTGAATTTAGAACAATGCACATACAAGTGATATATAAAAGGTACACACAAAAAAAAAAAAAAGAAAAACACAAAAATCACAAGCCTTCCCCCCACACTAAAATTTTATATTGTCCTCAATGTAAGGCTAAGTATGGAAGATTAAAGCAAACACAATTACAAACAAACTAATAAAAAGCAATAACTAAAATAAAGTGAAGGGCAAGAGAAATCAAATCTATCATGAGCTGCTCTTTATTTCATTAGTTTGACTCCCAATAAGTGCTTGGTTTATTGTTCTTAGCTTAATGTGGAGAAGCATGCGTCAAAGAGTGGCTTTTGCCTATAGAATATGCCATAAAATAACACATATGGGTCTTCATTATTGATGCCTTCAAGCTTGGCAAAATGTGGGAAATTCTAGCACACACATCAACTTGACTCAACTTCTAACGATAAGCTTAGGAGAAGAACTTTGGTTGTTGCTCAATCTCATATACAACATATTATAGTGATGGTGGTGCCAATGGGGAGTAAGAATCTGCTAGTGGTGTAAGTGTCATTACCACCGATGAGCTCAATTTGATGATTGCATAGGCTTCCTTATCCTCAAACAGGTCTTATGACTTGGTTTCATGGAAAAACTCCTCGCATAGTAACCCTTCAAATTGCTCTTCACTCACCACTTGATTCTTCAAAACCGTGCTTGTGACTTGATCTTAAAAGAACTCATAGCTTTGGATGAACATCACTTGATTTGAAAGATGTGAATCGATTGCAATCTCATGAGCATCTAAATGTTGGGCTAAAACAACATCAAGTGCTTCAACTCTTTTCTCCCAAGGTCCAATTTCCTCTAATGATTCCATTCCAAGTAGAAGCTTCCTTGTAACTCAAAGTACTCTCCTAACCTAAGTTTTTTGGTCGTCACTTCATTTTCATGCCACACCATATTCTCCACCATTCAAATAGTACCATGGTCCTCCAATTTTCTCACCTCCATTGTGTTAACTATGTCAACCAATTGGCCTACTTGAGTCCCTAGGCTTTAAAGTGTTGCCTTAGTGTCTTGCTAAAATTGCATATTAGTGACAAGCAAAGCATTGATAGTGTTTTCTAGAGAATCACCTGTACATGGTTAGACTACCAAGGCTTCTTATAGTGTTGCCACTAGGACTTTTAATACGTAAAATATCCCAATGTTTGAGATTGAGTATCAACCCATGGCTTAAAATTGTAGAAATTGTGCTCCCAATCTTTGTTAGTTTTTGGACAATTCCAGTTCCATTTATCAAACTCATCCATGTCTTCCAACATGAAGTAGGCTTCATCCACAAATTGTTGGTAAAAAGAGGTGGTACTATTACCTCTTTCAACCCAATGTCATGTTGTGGCAAGTAAGTCATTGAGGAAGATTTGTAGTTGCCACTCATTTAAGATCCCATGGTATGGAATTAAATGAGAAAATTCTTGTATCTCTCCCAGGCACAATAGAATAGTTTCGTATCTCATTGGGAAAAACTCAAGAAGACTCGTTGATGTAAAATCTCAAAGTACCTCGCACAACAAGCACAAAAACAATAATTACAAAAACACAAAAGAAAATTTAATTAAAACTTACAAAAACATAAGCCACTACTACAGATTGGGAATTCCATTACGGTTTAAAAACATTGTAGAAAAATTTCACGATAGTTAAAAACCTGTCGTGAAAACTTCATTGTGGTACAAAAATTGAGTTTTCATGACGGTTTTTTACCATTATAGAACCTCAAAATAGGCGGCAATTTGGCGGATGTGGGGGGCCTCTTTCACGATGGTTTTTGAAAAACCATCGTGAAAAAACCATCATGAAAGAATGAAGTTTCCACAATGGTTTTCCTAAAAACCATCGTGGAAATTTTACATTCCATGATGGTTTTTAACAAAACTATCATAGAATATTGGTCCACGTACAACATTTTCACAATGGTTTTTTTTACTAAAACTGTTGTGAAAAATTGGTATTATACAAAAAAATTGCCAAAATTTCTGACTTCCCATCGGATGGCCAGTCCCGTGTGTTATCTATTACAACAAGGCCCTGATTGTATACAAAAAATGACGTATATTGAAATTACAAGGTATTTACAAGATCATTTACATTTGAGCTATTTTGCACAATCGTTTATCTACTATCTCTATCTAAAAATTACATTCCTATTTGCAAATTGTACCTACTTTATTCTAACTTCATTTATATCTGTATGTATATAAAATGTTGGAAAAATAGAACGCAACAAAAATTTTAAAATTTTTAAACCAAAGTTATTTCCAAAACTCAAGTTTGACATGCTATATGCATAAATTAACTAGATCTTACTAATCTTGTTTGCTAAAGAGATTCTGTAATCAATGAAAAGAAGGGGGTTCTAGAAGAGCCTCAATCAACTAGCCTTCTTTGTTATTCTCTATCTACAACCAATGTGTGCGTGGGAATACTCGTAGAGCCTTTCTTGGTGACTCTTCTTCCAAGCAATTGAGAAAACTTAAAACTATTGTTCGGGATTTGTGAACAATAATTCTCGGGGGAGTTTTAGAGATTTACAGACAGAGTGCTCACTCTAGATTTCTCAACTGATCTACATAACAATGAGTGTCACTCCCTATTTATAGAGATTGGGTCCAAGGGCTAGTCTTTATTAGATAAGGTCTCAAAAATTTGAATCAGGTTCAAATCAGAATCAATATATGATAAAATTTACGTCTAAATTGCGTGATCAGATTATCGTGGCAAACCTGAAGATCGACTACCAAACTTATGATAAATAATTGCCGCGAATCTTTATTTCCCACTTGAGATTCTTGGGATAGAGCGTCACTTTTAATTCAAATAACCCAATACAGAAGTTATCTGATTAAAACAGTCATATCTAGATAATCTCTAGGAAAATAAATATTCCCGATAATTCAATAAGTTTATCTTAAATTAATTTACATAAAATTAATTCAACCGATAAACGGACATGAATTATTTGATTCTGTCGAATTTCAACCAATTTGATAATTTGACAAAGTCACCAATTTATTAGAAAAACACGCCGTATAGCTACAAGACTTATTATGAGTTAGCAAAGGGGACCTAATGGACTTATATAGTTCAAGCTCCTGATAATTATAAAACCCAATATCCTAGATGTATATTTTATAATCATCAACTCTAGAGCTACTCCACTAAAAGCTTAAAGCTATATTCTCAAACTACATAGAATTACGAAGGCCGAATAGCAAAGTCTCTATGACATATCATAATGTATCGTATCTACATAAGATTATCCATAATCGGCTTAAGGATAAATTTTGTCTTACCTTCCTGATTATTCTTCTCTTACGTTCTATTATCTCACCAGTAGAAAACTTACCATCTAAAGACAATATACCATTCAATTACACCTTTGTATTCAAACGGTTGAGCGCTCCAGCTTTCCAATCATAGGATAACACATATTAGAGGATATCAACCACTCCTAAAAAAGAGCTATAAATTCTATACCCATGAATAATAAGTCTACGCTATCTAGAGTCATGCTTCCAATGTACCAGCGTGCATACCAACATAAAATATGGATAACAACCTTTGGTACATCAAAAGACATAAGTCAAGATAACAAGCCCATTATTCATCTCAGGATTAAAATGCAACATATATGATTGTCTAAAGTAAATTAATTTACTGAGACGAAATTATTAATCCAAGTCAATTACACTTTATTTCCTGATCCAATGCATCGCCACTTATGACAATGCACCATTGTTTCTATTTATGGAGTCCACCTCCAATGGCCAAGATAAACCATCTCCCATCAGAGAAATAGACAACATAACAATCTTTGCATGAATAAAGCGCCCAACTTTATTCTCTCGATTGCGGATCTTATAATTTAGACCGTCACCTTTAGAATCATATCTTTCGCATAATCTATCCATGATATGCCTGACTCTAAAGGTTTAAATCGACAGTCTCAGCTTTTATTTGCTTATCACACATTCAACAAATATGAACGTAAACAAGACAAGAATTTGGTATATGAATAATAAATAAATTCTTTATTGATAAAAATATATCCAAAAACATATTACATTTTTAATCCTTAGGGCATACATGTCTAACAATCTCCCACCTACACTAAATGAGTAAATATGACAAATCTCGCATCCCCATAGCCTCCACATGCCTCTTGAAGACTCTCCCAATAAGTGTCTTCATGAATTGATCAGCTGAATTGCCCTCTGATGTGATTTTGCACACTACAACATGCCCACCCTCTACGACGTCCTTTATCACATGATATTTTCGATTAATATGCTTATTCTTTTTATAAAATCTTGGTTCCTTAGCATTAGATACCACCACATTGTTATCACAATATAATAATACCACCTTATTCATACCACGAAGTACCTCAAGATCTCTAAGGAACTTACAGAGCTACACTACTTCTTTCGAAGCATCACTAGCTGCCACATACTCAACCTCCATCCTTGAATCTGAAGTGTAATCTTGTTTCACACTCCTCCAAGCAATAGCACCACCATCTAGAGTAAATACAAAACCCAAAGTCGATCTCCTCGAATTCGAACAAAATTGAAAATCCAAATCAATGTATCCTAGAGGTGTTAAATCCTCACCCAAATACACAAGCATATACCCTTGAGTCCTTCTAAGGTATATGCTTGACTACAACTTAGTGGTTCGGTCCCAGATCCGCCTGAAATCGACTTACAATCCTGACCGCATAGCAAATATCCGGTCGTATGCACAGCATAGCATACATGAGACTACCTACTCCCAAAGCATAAGGCACCTTCTTCATGTATTCTCTTTCTTTATCAGACTTTGGCAAATCTTTCATAGAAAGAGTGATTCTAGACCTAGATGGTTGCCCATCTTTCTTGGAATCCTGCATTGCAAACCTTTTAAGAATCTTATTTATGAGCCCGTTTGGGACAAAGCTATCGTTCTGTTCTTCCTATCTTGAAAAATCTAGATACCGAGAATAAAATTAGCTTCTCCAAGTCCTTCATGTCAAACTGTTTGGTCAACCATAACTTGACCGATGACAATGCCCTAACATAGAGTAGTAGAAAAACCACTTTTTCATCTTTAATGTGTTTGTAAACACATGGTTCGTCAACATTTTGTTCGAACCCATAAGTCTTGATCACCTGATAGAATCTTATTTTCCTAGAACGGGAAGCCTACTTAAGTCCATAAATTGACTTTAGTAGTTTACAAACCTTACCCTCTTAACTCTTAGCCTTGAAACCGTTTGGCTGCTCCATATAGATAGACCCATCAAGATAGCCATTCAAAAAGGCTGTCTTGACATCTATCTGCCAAATCTAGTAGTCGAGAGCAGCAGCTATGGACAAAAGAATGCAAAATGACTTAGGCATGACCATAGGCGAAAAAGTTTCCTCATAATCGATTCCTTCCTTTTTGCGTATATCCCTTAGTTGCTAATCTAGCCTTAAAGATTTTGACCTTTCCATCCACTCCTCTCTTCCTTTTGTAGATCCACTTACACCCTATGGGTTTTACCCCTTTGGGAAGATCCATAAGCTCCTAGACTCGATTAGCCTCTATAGACTTCATCTCTGTGTTCATGGCCTTTATCCAGAGTTTTGAATCAACATCTTCTGTAGCCTCTTCATAAGTGTAAGGAGCCCTGTCATGTTCATCCGATTCAGCCAAAAAGGCCTCACCATTGATCATATACCTCTCAGGTTAATGCACTCCTCCCACTACGCCGAAGCCCCTTAGGTTGTTGTTCGGGTTTAGCTAGTTTTTCTACACCGATTGGAGTGGTTTCTACTGGAACCTCGGGAGTAATTGAATTACTTTCCAACTCTTCGAACACCACTTTGCTTCGAGGCTTAAAGTCATCTATGTAACTTTCCTTAAGGAAAGTTGCATTAGTTAAAACCATAACTTTATTTCCCTTTGGGTTATAGAAATAACCCCCTTTAGTCCCTTTTGGATATCCTACAAACATGTAAACTTTCAAACGCGCTTTCAACTTATTCGCATCCGTAAACAAGACATGAGCCGAACATCCTCATATGCAAATATGGTTTAAGAATGTCCTATTCCCTATCCACAACTCGTGAGGAGTTTTAAGAACCAATTTTGAAGGCACATTATTTAAAAGATAACATGCAGTTTGTAGTGCATATCCCCAAAAGGATAAAGGCAATCATGAATAACCCATCATGGACCTGACCATGTCCAACAAAGTCCTATTTCTTCTCTTTGCCACACCATTCTACTGCGGAGTGCCTGTAGTGGTCAAATGGGAAAAAATCTCATTCTCTAATAAGTGTCCTAAGAACTCATCAGAAAGGTATTCATCACCTAGATCGAATTGAAGTGCCTTTATGAGTTTACCTAATTGCTTTTCCGCTTCAACCTGAAACTCCCTGAACTTGTCAAAAGTTTCACTTTTATAGTGCATTAGGTATACCTACCCATACCTTGAGTAATCGTCAATAAAAGTGAAAAAATACTCATGCTCTCCTTATGCCTGGATGTTAATCGGTCTGCAAAGATCACTATGCATAAGTTCTAGAAGCCCTTTGGCCTTATTGCCCTTAGACCCAAATGGTCTTTAGGTCATTTTATCCTCCAAACAAGATTCATATTTTGGTATAAATTCCATCTTTAAGTGACTTAAAGGTCCATCCCTTACCAACCTTTGAATCATATTCAAGTTAATTTGACCTAGGGACAAATGCCAAAGATAAGTCTCATTAGAGTGAGAAGTTTTAAGTCTTTTTAGACTTATTTTCATTAACCTTAGCATTAACCAATAAGTCCATCTTAGGTCTGATAAATATAGATTATTTTGCATCTATCTAGAGTAGATAAAAGATTTATTTTACCGAATTACCACTTTATTATTAAAAGAAACCAAATAAGAGCCTTTAAATAAACAACCTATAGAAATTAAATTCCTTTTAAGTTTAGGAACATAAAAACAATCTTGCAAAATTAAAATCCTATCATTATCAAAATATAGATGGATGTCTCCCACTACTTCAGCTAAGACCAAGGATCCATCACCCATCCAAAGCGTGAAGTCTTTACGTAGCATATTTCTCATTTCTTTGAACCCCTATAGAGAAACACAAACATGATTAGTTGCTCTAAAATCTATGACCTAGGTGTCACTAGATTCCTCAACCAAATAAATTTTCACAACCAGAAGATCACACTTACCTCCTCAGGAAAAGAAGTCTTTGCAATTCTTCTTGATGTGCCAGACCTTCCTGTAGAAAAGCACTTGAGCTTCTTTGTGTTCTTCTTTTTGTTCTTCTTATTCTTGCCATTTGCAGGAATAAAAGACTTCCCATTCTTGGCCTATTGCTTCTTTCCATTCCCAGGGTTAGGATTGGAACCAATAGCAGCCGCCAAGTTAGCCTCGCCACCTATAGGAGATTCCCTGATTAGCAGTTCGAACTCTTGTAACCGCTTCATCAACTCAATTAAGGTCATATCCCATCTATTGCTTAAATTAAATGTAGCTCTAAATGGAATAAATTCTTTAGACAGAATCTCAAAGACTATAGTCATTTGAGTTTCAACATCAATGTCAGCTCTATTGGTTTGAGCCTCAAGGAGGTAACCCATGACCAACATCATATGCTCCTTTATAGATGTCCCCAGTCTTTGTTTGTATTTAAGAAGTTTTTGAAGCGCTCTTTGCCGCTTTGTTAGGGCCTGGCCTCCAAACATGTCTTTAAGATCCAAGACCTACTTTGCAGTCTCAAAATCTTCATGTTGAGCCTACAGCACGTTATTCATGTTGGCCATAACATAGCAGCGGGCCTGATTATTAGCATCCTTCTAGCAATCATACGCTTGGATTTGCTCATTAGTGGAATCTCCCATATGCTCAGGAGGATAGGGTGTCGTCTGCACAAATTTTAATTTCTCAAAGGATAAGACAATGTTTAGGTTCCATTTTCAATCATTATAGTTCTCACTAGTTAATTGGTTTTTGTCAAGTATCGAAGATAAACTATTTTTAGACATTTTTAATCTACAATAAAGAATCATATACTAAACATAAGCAAACATATCAAAATAATTTAGGAAGATGACACAATCATGTAAAAATATACAAATGCGCTTATATGTCAAAACCTTGAAAAAATCACAACCTTATAATGAAAATTTCCAAACTCAGAATTCAACATGCCACCTAGGGGAGACTTTCCAAATTCAATTAGGAACACAGATCCCCTCCTGATTAATATATGCCATCCAAGACCCATATGATTCAACATATATTAATAATCTTTTCTTTGGCCAACAATTTTATTAACAAAGCTTCTATAGGAGGTTAAAAATAAAATTAACATGACTGTATAACTATCATTTTAATATTTTATCCATGATTTATAATCACCACCTAGGGGTGTGAAACGATAAATCATGCTAAAATATCTTAGCCTCTTGGAGATCCAACTTGTTACATGATGAAGTCCTTTCCTAGGGGTCAAAACCACTACGTGCTACCTATAGACCAACGATGGAGGCCGTAAATCCTCTCTTTGAAAACCTTCTACCACTTAATCTCTTGAAATCAAGGTTTTATTTGAAAAGCATGCATGAACAACTGAGCGGCACTCTTTATTCTATGTTGCATGTTATCAATATACATGGCAAATTATATTATAATATAGACAAGCAAAGCAATCATGCAAAGCCACAAGCAAAATAATAATAAATAACTGTAATATTATGGTTCCACCCTAGAGAAAAGAAAATAAAGATTACAAAAGAATAATCAAAATATATTATCGATTCTTCATCCTTGAATCTTCAATTGTATCCTTCTTCATGTAATATCCATCTTTAAGTTTTCAATCCCGTATAGATCGAATACTCCATTATTTTTGGTCATATACAAATTTAGTGTTTCTCAAAATTACCTCAAAAATAAAATAAAAAATGTATAAAAAGAATGCACTGTTTTTGGAAAATTATAGCTCTTTGCTGCCATCTCGATCTTTATGATCAGCCTGCCGGTCATGATCCTCCGACCTGCCGATCTTTTCAAATCGGCCTACCGAACGTAAAATTTTGGCCTACCGTTAGAGCCATCAGATTTCTACATCATGGACGGCCTGTTTATCCTCAAGTCTGGCTAGTCGATCTGGGACCATCGGCTTGCCAACCGAGCAGAAATCACTTTTTTCAAAAAATACACTTTCAATGTAGTTTTTCAATCTTATTTTTCAACAATTCAAAAACATAAAAATTTAGAGACTTAGGAAATACCTGTGGAAGGCTATCATCAATCTTCTAAATCGGCCTTCTAGATCTATCTTGTCCGAATGATTATTCAATTACAAAATTCTTACAAATTTAAAATTAATAATAATTCCTAGACGGAGGTTATATTCCACCATCTAATTACATGAAAAACCCAAACACATATTCCAACCTCTAAGGAACCATAATCGGCATAAATTAATTAATTAATTAATAATTAAATAAATATTTAATCAACTATAATTAATTAATAAACATTCACCATATAATCTATGGCAACATACAAATATATAGAAACCCTAAAGTGCCAATTCTCTAAAATATTAAATTCAAGCATGGGAGAGTTTAAGACCACATAATTTATTCATATAACATAGTCACAAACTCGTAAATTTAGGTGAAAATCATGTCTCTTATACCAACTGTTGGAAAAATAGTACGCAGCAGAAATTTTAAAATTTTTAAACTAGAGTTATTTCGAAAAACAAGTTTGATACATTATGTAGATAAATAAACCAGATCTTACTAACCTTGTCTGTTGAAGAGATTTAGTAATCGATGAAAAAAAGGGCGTTCTAAAAGAGCCTCAACCAACTAGCTTTCTTTGCTATTCTCTATCCATGACTGGTGTGTGTGTGGGCACACTCGTATAGCGTTTCCTAGTGACTCTCCTTCCAACCAATTGAGAAAACCCAAAACCATGGTTTGTGATTTGTAATCAATAATTCTCAAAGGAGTTTTAGAGACTCACAAACAGAGTGCTCACTCTAAATTTCTCAACTGATCTACAAAACAATGAGTCTTACTCCCTATTTGTAGAGGTTAGGCCTAGGGGTTAGTCCTTATCAGATAAGGCCTCAAAAAATTCAGATCAAGATCAAATCAGAATCAATATCTGATAAAATCTGCATCTAAAACACATGATTAGATTATAACCCAATAGAGAAGTTATCTGATTAAAATAGTTTTATCTAGATAATCTCTAGGAAAATAAATATTCCTCATAATTCAACAAGCTTATCTTGAATTAATTTACAAAAAAGTAATTCAATTGATAAACAGACATGAATTATCTGATCCTATCAAATTTCAGCCAATCTAATAATTTGACAAAAGTCACCAATTTATTAAAAAAGCATGCCGTATCGTTACAGGACTTATTATGAGCTAGCAAAAGGGACCTAATGGACCTATATAGTTCAAGCTCCCAATAATTATGAAACCCAATATCCTAGATATATATTTCATAATCATCAACTCTAACGCTACTCCACTAAAAGCTTAGAGCTGCACTCTCGAACTATATAGAATTACGAAGCTTGAATAGGTAAGTCTCCATGACATATCATAATGTCCCGTCTCCCCATAGGCTTATCCATAATCTACTTAAGGATAAATTCTATCTTACATTCTCGATTATTTTTCTCTTATGTTCCATTACCTCACCACTAGAAAACTTATCATCTAAAGATAGTATACCATTCAATTACACCTATGTATCCAAATGATTGAGCGCTATAGTTTTTTAATTACAGGATAACGCATATAAGAGGATATCAACGACTCTTAAAGAGGAGCTATGGATTCCATATCTATGAATAACAAGTCTATGCTATCTAGAGTCATGCCTCTAACATATCAACATACATACCAACATAAAATGTGGATATCATCCTTTGGTACATCAAAAGACATAAGTCAAGATAACAGGCCCATTATTCATCTCAAGATTAAGATACAACATATATGATTATCTAAGATGAATTGATTTACTGAGACAGAATTATTGATCCTAATCAATTACACTTTATGTCCGGATCGATTGCATTGTCACATATGACATTGCACCAATGTTTCTATTTGTAGAATCCTCCTCCAATGGCCAGGACAAACCATCTCCTGTCAAGGATATAGACAACATAATAATCTTTGTATGAATAAAGTGCCCAACTTTATTCCCTCGATTATAGATCTTATGATTTAGACCATCATTGTTAGAATCATCTTTTCCTTATAATCTGTCCATTATATACCTTACTTCAAAGGTTTAGACCGATAGTCTTAGACTTTTGTTTGCGTATCATACATTCAACAAATATGAATGTAAACAAGATAAAAATTTGGTATATGAATAATAAATAAATTCTTTATTGATAAAAATGTCTCCAAAAATATATTACATTTTTACTCCTTAAGGCATACATGTCTAACATAAAATTCTTTTTTTGCTAGGGCTTGTATATCATTATTAATTATATTTATCATGAAACATAGAATAAAAAAACTACATTCTACATTTTCTTGTTGTATTGGACACCTATTTTTGGACTATAGCATTCTGTTTAGTCAGAATACGACATCACTTCCTGCTTAATGCTTCGGATCATTAAACGCCCTAATAATATGTCATGATTAAATGAATTAATAGAAAATACAATTTTGTAAAAATTAAAATAGTTAATTTTATAAGAGAACATTAATACTTACAATTTTGTGAGTGATACGAAATCATCACATGGTGGGTGTCCGAGGGGATCAAACCAAAATTTTTGGTCCTCCCATGGTGAAATAAGTGCCAACATCCAATGTTCTCCGACATTGTATAGCACGAAAAATAATTTCTCCCTTGGTGCTTAAGCTAATAGATGGAGGAGTGACGTGGTGCGCTCTATGCAATCACTCTATAGGTCTTTTGTAGCACTTGAAATAATTGCCGGAGATATGAAGTCAAAATTGTGCACCTTGCCTTAAAGTTCACAATATTCTAACACTCAATTATTTGAAAGTACCTTACAACTCTACCTATATATTAAAGTTATGAATTAAGGATAGAGTTATTACTTGAGGTATACTATGATATAGTTTGCCTCGATTTGATCAAGGTTGATGAATAGCAAATGTCTTCATACCCTATATAGATAGGCAATTTATTGCTAGTGACATTTTTTGGTATCAAGCACTAACTCATTAACCCATCGCACATGAAAGTATGTGCGTATAAGGCCAACTGCATAAATTCTAGTGGTAATGAAAAGAAGTTAAATGCAAGTAGTGGCTCATTTGCAATGGGTTGTTCTTGTTCTTATTCTACCTTAGGTTGTGATTGTCTTGCTTTTGTAGAACTTTTCTTTTTTCTTTTTTTGGCATTTCTTTCCCCCTAGATCTTGTGGAATGTGGCTAGGTGCTCGACTTATCTTCTTCATTGTGAGACTTCAATTAACCTCTTCGACCATGCGACAAAACTTCCGACAGCTTCACCCACAGTTGTTGCTTCAAATGTTAGAACATGCAATTTAGTTGTTCTAATTCTAATCATAATGATGCTAACGTGCATGTTTTCTTCCCCCATGGGCTGTATCAGTTGAGAGACTCTCCATCCACACCTTTCCAAGAGCAACAAATGCACAACCACCAAAAATTCTATCATTAACAAGGAGCATGCATTCTTGACATTGTTAGGGCTCTTGATGATGAGGTGACAATTGAACTTCTAGAAGTTGTGGAGCTTTTGCTACATTGTTGAGAGGGTTATAGCTAGCCTTGAAGCTGTTACATTGCTAGATGCTATCATCTATTCATATACCATGTCCTTGGGAAATGAGCTTAGTCATAAGACCCATAGTTCTTCCATTTCCATTTGCATTTTTGACATTTGGTAATGTAATTTTTAACCTGATTGGAGGTCAAAGTATTGATACTGCTCACATACTTTTATTGACTGTGAACACGTCTTGATTGTTCTGGTTTCCCTAGTGGCCTCGTCAATATGTCATCATTACCAACAAATTGAAAGGTCCCTTGACTTTATTGCATTATTAACTCATCTTGTAAAACAACAACAAAACCATGTTATTGTTAATAC
This sequence comes from Artocarpus hirsutus, assembly GCA_946598075.1. Taxonomy (NCBI): domain Eukaryota; kingdom Viridiplantae; phylum Streptophyta; class Magnoliopsida; order Rosales; family Moraceae; genus Artocarpus; species Artocarpus hirsutus. The sequence goes on from CAMOHE010052019.1 coordinate 20,948, forward strand.
CCTTCAACATGTATTAAATTATAAATTAATAATTTGATTTCAATAAACTTACAATCAAGTTCCCAATTTTTGCTACTCTTAGATTTTTAAACTTTCCATCGAGACCTTGATGTGATTTTACCCACAACTCCTCCCATGTTGGTAGCACACTCGTCTCAGCTAACTGTATTATGCTATGTTAGTAACATATTAATGATAAAATAATTGATACATGTAATACGAGTAAGATATTCATGTACCAATGATTGCTTGAGCTCCCTATGTCCGACTTGGCAAACCATAAAACAATATTTATTTTTAGCTCTTATTTTTCTTGCGTTAGCTGATAGTAATTGGAATTCGACAGAACATCGACACCTGACAAAAGCTTCCTAATCATCATCGTTTATAGAAAGGTAGTAGTGTATAGCCATAGGAGGCTGCTAATATACATTTTCATCCTCTTCTAGAATGGAAAGGTATGGTTTAACAAAGGTAACATAGAGGTTGGATCTAAACCCCTTTGCTAATTTGCCACAAATCTTCAAAGCCTTTTCCTATACCAATCCTCAACTGTAAAAGCTACGTAAATCTCTCTCCACATCACATCTTTTACTTGGTCTAAAATCTTAGAGCTCCAATCTTTAATCCATAGAAGAATATGTTCTCGACTAAGGACTCCAATCCAACTGCTTAATTCATTGCCAGGTAAGCCTTTCAGTTGGCCTTTTGAATCAAACGTCACTTCTATTCTTAAACGTTTCTTCTTCATCCAATCAACTTTTTTCATCAAAGTAGCTCTTTGCTCAAAATCTACTTTGGGATCGAATTCAGTGTGCCTTCATGGCTTAATACCTTATTTTCACTTGCTATGTTAAGAGGAAGATGGAGTGTACTCTTCATGCTTGTCCTCATGGTGATCACTATCAATCTCTTGAGACATTTTACCTATTCAAAGTAAGCAAAAACTAACACACACATATACCAATATTAAATTACAATTTTATTCAAAGTCACATAGTATAAATTCACATAGTAAATTCACATATTAAAACATTAATTCACATATTATAAATTCACATATTAAAGCATCAATTCACATATTATAAATTCATATATTAAAACATAAATTCATATATAAAATTCACATAGTAGAACATAAATTCACATATTAAAACATCAATTCACATGTTATAAATTCACATATTAAAACATAATACAAAGGGGGAAGGGGAGGGGGAGGGGGAAAAGGCGATAGGGAAGGGGCAGGGACGAGGGAGAGAAGGGAGTGGAGGGGAAGGGGACGATGACACAAGTGGGGAGGGGAGGGGGAGGGAAGGGGGAGGGGCGGAGGAGGAAGTGGAGGGGAGGGGGAGGACTTGGCAACAAGGAGGGGGTGGGGGCAGTGGGGTGGCGTGGGGGGGGGGGGGG
>CAMOHE010052019.1:22386-43374 GCA_946598075.1 Artocarpus hirsutus
GGGGGAGGAGAGGAAAGGAAGGGTAGGGGACAAGGGCGAAGAGGGAGGGGGAGGGGACAGGGAGGGCACGATAGGGGAGGAGAGAGGGGGAATAAGGATTTACTGGTGATGGTGACGGGAACGACGGCAATGATAAAGGGGCGACAGTGACGTAGGCGACGTCGACAATGGTGAGAGAGGAAAGTGAGCTAGAGAGAGACACTTTTAGAAAGAGAAAGGGGCTGCAATCGAGTTTGAAATGAGAGGGGATGCATAGATTTAAAAAAATAAAAAGCCCTAGGGCCCACATTACATGACGGTCTTTTTGAAAAACCGTCATGTAATGTACAATCTTACACGACAGTTTTCCTAAAAAACCGTCGTGTAATATTAAGCTTTCATGATGGTTTTTAGCCAAATCATCATCTAAGCTTAATTTTTCACGATGGTTTCTTGTAGAACCATCGTGGAGTAGCCTTTTTTATGACGGTTTCTGAAGAAAACAATCATAAAAAAGAATCAAATTCACCACTTTCATAAGTTTTTCTCTTCTGCCCAGGGTGGATAGCCCATGTGTTAAGCATCCAATGGCCTAGAATGTTTACTTTTTCTTGTTTTCATCACAAATATAACTATAAATAGATATCCTAAACCCTTAAAAAAAGATGAAAAATGAAACAAAGAAATATATTTAATTAAATTAACATAAATTTGTTTACAGATGCTCATTTTTTTCTCTTTTGTTATTGGTTCCTCAACACATATCCATTCCAAATCTTCACGAAGCAAGTGCGAAACATCATCTTCAAAATCATCTATCTCTTCAACTGGTGGCAATCCTTTTGTGAATAAATGGATGTCCGTGCAATCCTTGGAAACTTCTTCATTATCAATAACTACTCTTGGCTTCATCGAGACGACTAGAGACAATTCTATGTCTTAGGGATCCATAGTATAAAAAACTTTGATTGCTTGTGATGCCATAATGAAGGGATTATTCTTGTATCCTAATCTTATAAGGTCAACCATCGTGATGTCATCATTATTGGACTTAACATAGTTATCATCAGCCCAATTGCACTTAAAAAGTGCTATATGCAATTTCCCATAATCAAGTTCCCAAAAATCTTCAATGAAACTAAAGTAGTTCATGATCCTATATACTGGATTCTTGTCCTTGGAAGAGGCAATATGCATAGCCTCAGCGCGGAGAGTCACACTGCTATTTTGGACAGGATGCTTCTCATCTCTTTCGCTAGTGTAGAAAGTGTAACCATTTATGGAATATAACGCATACCTTGTAAATACCGACAATGGTCCTCTAGCTAGGTTCTTCAAATCTTGTGACATGCCTCCATCCTATGATGTGGAGCACTTGCCATAGATGTGTGCTCTAATCCACAACCAAAAGGTCTGGTTGTGCTCATCTTACAACCACTTTTCATTTCTTGCTCTTTTTGGGTTTGCCTTTTTTAATTGGTTCATGTGCACCTCAATGAAAGGCTCCACTTCATTAGCATTGTGCAAGACATAAGGAACAGCTTACTCCCACTCTTCTCGATTTACTGAGGAAGGATTGTTGGAAGATAGTCCCCTAGTTTCAATGTTTATTGTCTTTGGCACCTTAATTGGTTCCGCATTGGATAAGTACTTAGAACAAAATTCAACCGATTCCTCAACTATGTAACTTTCTACAATACGTCTCTCCGGCCTATTTTGGTTCTTCATATAGCCCTTCAAAACCTTCATATATCTTTCAAATGGGTACATTCATCTCAAATACACTAGTCTACGTAAATTAACTTCACGTACTAAGTGCACCATTAGATGAATCATGACGTTAAAAATACCGATGGAAAATACTTCTCAAGCATGCTTAAGGTTTGCACCAACTCCGATTGCATAGCATAAGTGGACCAATTACCTTGGAGCATATCAAATTAAAGAATGAGCATAACTTGGTAATTGCAAATCTCACATCCTTTGTTAGAATTCCCTACAAAGCAAGTGGTAGTAATTACTGCATCAACACATGACAATCGCATGTTTTCATGCCAATAATTTTCAAATCCTTCACCGACACCAAATTTTTAAAATTCAAAGAATAGTCGTCTGGCACTTTTAATGAAGCAAGCCATTCACAAAGCTTTCTCTTTTCCACTCTTGATAGCGTGTGCTTCACCAGAGGTAAGTAAGTGTGGTTCCCTCTTTTCTCAAGAAACAAATTAGGCCTAATCTCTATTTCTATAATATCCAATCATGCTTTTTCACCATCCTTTGTCTTGCCCAGAATGTCAAGCAATGTGCCAACTATGGATTCATAAATGTTTTTCTCAATATGCTTGACATCTAAACAATGACAAACAAAAAGTGTCTTCCAATATGGAAGATCGAAAAAGATTGATATTTTTGCCATGGTCCATCTATCAACGGCTCGTCCTTACCTCGCTTTCTCTTCCCTAATACCATTTTAATATCTTTTACCATTTAAAATATTTGTTCGCCTGTCAAAGGATGAGGAAGGTCTCTTTCTTTGTTGTTTTCATCAAAGGCTTCCTTTTGTTTGTGGTAACAATAATCTCTTAGCAACCATCTTCTATGATAAAGAAAAATGGTTTTCTTACCATTCTTTAACCGTTTGTGAGACGTTTCCTTCATACAAATAGGACAACTAATAGAACTCTTCACCAAATAACTAGATAAATTGCCATATATAAGGAAGTTGTTAATTGTCCATATCAACATTCCATGGAGTGTGAACATCTCTTCTTAGTAAGCAACTTTAACTTTGACTCCATTTTCCCACAAGTTTTTTAGGTCATCGATTAATAGTGTCAAGTATACATCAATGTTATTGCCTAGTTGGTGAGAACTAGAACTCAATAAAGACAACATTAAAAACTTCTGCTTCATACACATCTTTGGAGGGAGAATATAGTTAATAAGTATTACGGGCCAAGTGCAATGCCTACTACTCAAGTTACCATGTAGGTTCATTCCATCCGTCGACAAAGCAAAATGCATATTTCATGGATTTGCACTAAAGTCGGGATGATTGGCTTCAAAAGTCTTCTATTGTAGTGAATCCGCCAGATGTCTAAGCATATTATTGTCAACCCATTTGTCATGATGCCATGTTAAATTCTTGGTATGTTTTAGGTTTTCGAATAAACGCCTCAAATGTGATACCAGTGGAATGTACCATAACACTTTCTTTGGCACTCCATTCTTACCTTTTTTGGCTCCTTTCCTTTCTTTCACCTTGAATGTTCACAAACCGGACAATAATTCTTGTCCTCATGCTTATTCTTATAAAGAACACAACGTTTTCACAAGCATGAATTTTCTCATACTCTATTCCCAAACTACTCAAAGTCTTCTGAGCCTCATACATACTAGTTGGTAATTTATTACCCTCCAGTAAAAGCCTTCCTAAAAATTCCAAAAGCTTTATGAAACTAGAATTTGACCACCCACAAGACAGTTTCAAATTCTATAATCCAACTAAAGTAAACCATTTGGTGAAATTGGTACACCCCTCATACAAAAGTGTCTCGAAATCATTCATCCTTATCTTAAATAAACCCAGACGGTGTAAGACGTGTTCTTCCAAATCATTGACCATGTCAACCATATTGTCATAATCATCTACATTATCCTCCACAATAGCTTCATTTTCTTTACTTCCTAAAGTTGGATTGAACTTAGACTTGCCTTGAAAATGCCATGTTTGATGACTACATACAATTTTGTTTTGAAGTAAATGTCCTCTAACAAATGGAATTAGATGCAATCTATGGTTTCTACATTGAACACAAAGACACTAAAATTTATCACCATTGACAAAATCCAAGAACTCTTCCACATCATTCACATGTCCTCTAGACAATTGAAAATCCCACATCTATTTCCTATCTATTTCGTAAGTCCTAAATCAAAATAATAAATAGTAGTACAATTAAAAATAATTTCATAAATTACACATACCTATCATATTCTAATCATAAAACATAAACATTCACCCATCATAAAACAAATTACACATGCCCATCATAAAACAAATTAATTACACCCATCCACAATACAATAAACACAGATTAAGCAACAAAATCAACACCAATTTATCAATTAATAATAATTAGCAATTCAATTAAAAATAATTTAACAAATTACCCATACCCATCATATTCAAATCATAAATCAAAAACATTCACCCATCATAAAGCAAATTACACATACCCATCATAAAACAAATTAACCATACCCATCCACAACACAATAAACTTGGATTAAACAACAAAATCAAGACCAATTTATCAATTTCTAATAAAAACTTGCAATTCAGAAAGAGATTAAGGTGGGTGGAGGTGGAAAGGGATGGCAGTAGCAACTTTAGAGGGGTTTGTGTTTGTATTTGAGAGCTAAGTTTTTTCTTTGTATCAGATTGTCGCGGTGGGAAAAGGACTTTTAAGTCATCTACCATAACGGTTTCCTTCAAAAACTGTTGTGGTATGCCACCTCTCTACCATGATGTTTTTTAAAAAACTATAGTGGTAGACCCACAACCTACTGCGATGGTTTTCGTCTTCTTGTGCATAACTTCTCGCTTTTTTTCCCTTATCACGATGGTTTTTAAGGAAAGTCGTTAAATAAAGGTCGTATAATCTCAAATTTGTTGTAATGAACATAAACAAAAGCAACAAAACCCAAAATAAAATAAAATAACAAATAACCATTAATTAAATGAAGGGTTCCCCGACGACTAGCGCCAAAATTTTGACATGATTCTGAAGGACCCGTCAAAAGATAAATCCTTGTTGAGTTGTAGTATAGTCATTATTGAGTAAAGCGATGAGCAAGGGCCATTCCCATAGGAGAACTAGGTCTAACTGATTAGCTAACAAATTTAAAAACCTAAATTTAAACTGAATACAAAAATAGGGGTTTTGGATTTATAACTAAATTAAAAATTTAAACAAAAATAAATAAATAAAATATAATAAAACAAAAATAATTAAAACTAATTCTAAAATCAATCATCATCATTAAACATTAATTATGCAGATAATTAGATAATTTATTTCTAATTTTTCGTTGAAACTAACAACGTAGATAGTGAGAAGCTCTACTACCCTAATTCTTCCTTATAATATGGATTTAATAATACAAGCGCCTATTAAACCCCTTTCCATCAAACAACTTAGGAGAAAGCTCACTAAGTTTAATCTAACAAAAGCATTATACTGAGAAAGATAGGTTGATTGAGGTAAGAAACATGCAAAAGCTGGATTCATTCAACCTATGTTGTATTCTATGTCACAATCATACAAAAGTCTCGCTACAACTGTATGTCATAATTTGCCACCAATGGTTAAAAATTTAAGATAATTATGGATCAAGATTTTTTGACTTAGCAATATGCAATTTTCAAGTCATAATTAGTTGTACACCTTAATAAAACAAGAAAATCATTACAAACATTTATTCTAGTGAAACACAAACAATTTCAAGTAGGAAAATTGGAAATAATTCATATAATTTATACATAACCAAGTTTAAGGTTTAAACATAGCCCATTACCAAAATACAAACTAAAATAACATAAATACATAGGAAAATAGAGAAAGATTAAGAAAAAAGAATGGATTTGGCACCAAAAAGTCGCCACCTCCACAAAAGTTCTCTCCCATGGCTTCCTCCTCCTTCTCCTCCTTATTATTTTCTAAAAGCTGCAAAAATTCCCTCTAATAATGTCCCCTCTCTAATCTATAATGGGGTTTATATTACAATAGGGTTTTGGAATAGTGACAAACGATTTATGGGTTCAAAATCAGCCAAAAACATGTTGGAGACACGGTTCACATGAGTTTCGGCATGGGCACACAAGGCATGCTGGTGGCTACTTGCGACAATCATGTTGGCATACCACTGGGCTGTGTTGGAGTGTAGCAGCCTCAGTGAAGGGCGAGATACATGCAGCGCGCTGGTTGCACATAGCGAACTACAATACACGGGAGGGGCGCCTATTGGGTCCTACATGTTGATGGGCTATTGGTGGCCTGCTTGGGCTTGGGTATGTGTAGGACATCTACTAAGGCCTGGGGGGCTATTGTGCTACACGGGCAGCACCTAGGGGCACATTCAAGTAACAGACCTTTTTTTTCGTTTCTTCATCTGTTTCAACTTTAATTTGCGCTCTACAACTTCCGTTGGACTCTAAATTGAATGCTTGATATTTAAAATCCAAAAACATTCATTTTTTTACCTCTTTTTATTCTTTAAGATTAAAATACCTTGAAACACAAAATAAAAATAAAACATAAGAATTGCTCAAAACTTGGACAATCAATGCAAGGAAAAATAATCTAAAAATATAATAAAATATGCACTTATCAATAATCGATAAAATGTTTCGATTAATATTTTGTAATCTTTACTTTCCTTTCTCTAGGGTGGAACCATAATATTATGGTTTTATTATATTGCTTGTTGTGTTGCTTGTTTGATTTATAATATATTTTGCCATGTATATTGATAACATGTCATCTAGAATAGGGAGTGCCATTTATTAAAAATTGTTAGTGTATATTAACATAAAACCTTGTTTTTCTAAAATATTGAGTGGAGAAGATTTTTGAAGAGAGGACCTAAGGCCTCCGTCGTTAGTCTATAGGTAACAAATAGTGGTTTTGAACCCTCGAAAGGGATACATCATGTATTGAGTTGGATTTTTAAATGGATAATTTGTTTTAGCATGTGTTATCATTTTTCACCCCTAGGTGATGATTATAAGCCATGAATAGAGTAGTTGAAATAATACACAAGATTAATTTTATTGTTAACCTCCCTTAGGAGCTCTGTTAATAAAGTTAATAGCCAAAGAGAATGATCATTAGTATATGCTAGACCAAGACAAGTCTTAGATGATATATATTAATTGGATGGGATCCATGCTTCTAATTGAGTTTGGTAAGTCTCCCCTAAGTGGTTGGTTAAACTCTAAGTTAGAAATTATCGTTGTAAGGTTATGATTTTTTTCAAGGTTTTAACACATAAACACACGCTTGCCCACTTGTTTGTGTTGTCTTACTAAATTTTTATTGCATGTTTGCTTATTTTTGGTATATGAATCTTTATTATAGATCAAAAATGTCTAAAAATGCTTTATCTTTGATACTTGAGAAAAATACTTTCATCGGCAAGAATTGTAATAATTGGAAAAAGAACCTAAACATTGTCCTATCTTTTGAGAAACTTAAATTCATGTTAACCACATCATGTCCTTTGGTGCCTATGACCAATCTACTAATGAACAAATTCAAGCGCATGATCGCTGCAAAGATGCTGACAATCAAGCCTGCTGCAATATTATGGCTAGCATGAATAATGTGCTATAGGCTTAACATAAAGAACATGAAACTACTCTGTAGATCATGGACAATCTTGAGGACAGGTTTAAAGGCCAAGCCTTAACAAAGTGACAAGGGGCTCTTCAGAAGCTTCTTAACTACAAACCAAAGTCGCTGCCATTTATGAAGGATCACATGATGTTGGTCATGTGTTACCTTGCTAAGGCTTAAACCCATGGAGCTGCTATCAATGCTATCACAAATGACCACAGTCTTTGTGACTCTTTCGAAGGAGTTTTTCCCATTTAGAGCTTCATATAAGTTGAGCAATAGACAAGACGTTACCTTAACTAAGCTGATGAAGCAGTTATAGGAGTCTGAAAACTTGATTAGGGAAGCACTACTAGTGGTAAGGCAAACTTAGTTGCTATATCTGGTTTCAATTCCAATTCTAGGAATAGAAAGAAGTAAAAGGCTAAGAATGGGAAGTCTTTTATTCTGCCAACTAAGGGCAAGAAAAAGAAAATGAAAAAGAGGAACCCAAAAAAGCTCAAGTATTTTTTTTTTTTTTTTTTTGTGGAAACGTCGGACACATGAAGAAAAATTGCAAGAACTTCCTAGCTAAATGAGGTAAATGTAAACTTCTGGTTTTTGAAATCTATTTAGTTGAAGAATCAAGTAACACTTGAGTCATCGATTTTGGAGCTACTAATCATGTTTGTGTTTCTCTTTAGGGGTTCAAGGAAATGAGAAGTCTGCTGAATGAGAACTTCACATTGCGAATGGACAATGGGACTTTAGTGTTGGATGAAGTAGTTGGAGATGTTCATCTTTACTTTGGTAATTACAGGCATGTAGTTTTACGAGATTGCTTTTATGTTCCTAAACCTATAAGGAAATTAATTTTTGTCGCTTGTTTAATTAAGGATTCTAATTCAGTTTTTTTTAATAATAAAGTTATGATTCGTAAAAATAAATCTTTTATCTATAGTAGATGGATGTAAAAATCTATATTTTATCAAATCTAAGATGGACTCACTAGTGAATACTGAGATTAATGATCTTTAAAAGCGTTAAACTTCTCATTATAATAAGACTTATCTTTGGCACTTGCGATTAAGTCATATTAACCTAAATATGATTCAAAGGTTGGTAAGCGATGAACCATTAAGCCATTTAGAGGTGAAATCTATTCCACAATGTGAATCTTGTTTGGAGGGCAAATAAGCAAAAAACCATTTGGGTCTAAGTGCAATTGATTCGAAGGAGTTCTAGAACTTGTGCATGGTGATGTTTGTGGTTCCAAAAACATCAAAGCACGAGGAGAGTGCAAGCATTTCATCACTTTTATTATTGACTACTCAAGATATAGGTTTGCTTACCTAATACATCATAAGACAAAACTTTTGATAAGTTTAAGGAGTTTCGAGCTGAAGTGGAGAAGCAATTAGGTAAACCTATAAAATCACTTCTATCCGATCAAGGTGGAGAGTACCTTTCTGACAAGTTCTTATGACACTAATCATCTTATAGTGTGCCTAATCATCTCTTAGTTCATTCAAAATTGTATTCTAAGCATTTCTAAGAGCTGTGAGAGTTGAGCTTAAACCTTCAAAATCTTGTAAAACAAGTATATTAGGTTTCCAAAGCTTTAGTGAAATTTTAGAATATTTTGTTTAGCCAATCTTTGTAAAATTGGTAGATTATAAGAGGTTGTGGTGAGCCTCAGGTAGACAAGTCATCGGATTGTTTTTAGAGTGATCATGCCAAAAAGACAGTCAAAATAGTGGAAAAGGTTGAAGCAAGATCTTACTCAATGATAGCAGAAGTAGGAATTTTGCCGAACCACTATAAGTAGTGTTTGTATTTCTCCTTCCCTTTATTTTTACTTTCGCACATTTATACCTATTTAAATTATCATTTGTGTGTTTATTGCTTAAGTATTTAATCCAAAAATTCAATAATAGTAAAAAGTTTTAAAAACCCAATATACCCCCATCTTGAGTAGCTATTCTTTGGCTAACAATTAATTCACACAATTTTTTTATTTTATTAAAAACCTTTTTTAAATAAATAAAAAACTTGGAGAATTAGTAAGCCTAGTTCAAGAATAAATCCTTGTATTACATGCCCACAGTATAAGTCACATCTACACTGTGTTATCCAATTAAATAATTACATTATTTAATTTTTCAGAGTATGTATTAAGTTAAAAATAAATTAACAATTCATTACTCATAAGATCAAATAATTTACGGAGATGACACGGGGAACTATGGACGTAATTTGAAGCGTCAATAAAATTAATAATTAATTAACAATTTATTTAATTTATCAATTTTATTAGTTCCAAAGTTACGCCACTAAAAACTTGAAATTGCACTCTTAAAAACTATAAATATAATTTATTCAAAGAATCAAATCGTATATTGATATAGTCATTATATATAAATTGATCATCCATAGATAATTCATAATTAGAGCTAAATAAAATTGTTAACTTGTCTAATTACATTTTTATCCTTTAATGCTCTTAATTCCAAAATGAATAATAAAGTAATGAACTTAGTCACGAATTAAGCGCTCTTATTATTCAATATTTGAATCAATACTCAAGAGAATTATTTATCTAACTTTCGTTAGAGAAGGAATAGATTCCATCCTATAATATTAACATTCCCGACTACTTACTTCATTAGGCCTCCAAAATATAAAGGATAGAATTATATTCTTGAATCCGTATTGAATAAATCAAAGATATAATTTCATAAATAGGAGTTTGCTAAAAACTGAAGATTGAGATCATCTTATATATGACCATCGGTCAATATAATTAGAACTTGCTATATTTTATTAGCTGTTCATATTAAATCATATTCTAGTCCTACATAATCATATTATGGATAGTGCACTCATTTAACAACACACTACATTAACGGTTCGAATAAGGCCATTCTATTCTTAATGGAAATTATCTACACTAGTAACACTCAATTACAAATTCCATACTTTAATTGATTAATTAATTATATGTTACTGATGCTTTTAATTATGATCCTTAAATATTAACCTCTTGTATATAACACTTATATACAACATTTAAGGTCACGTAGATAATTGTAAAATTTTAATGATATTCACAAAGTATTCAATAATATATACACAGAAATATAATAAGAAATCCACTTTATTTATTTATAAATATATCCTTGATAAAACATTATATGCTTTAAGGGCATCTATCCTATCATTAACAAGATCCAACTATATATTGTGACCATTCTTAGTTTTTCTAGGAATGTCAAATAACATACCTGCTATTAATTTGAAAACATTCTTAATTTGCGTGACATCCAAATAATGACAAACGAAAAGAGTACTCCAATATGGAAGTTGAAAGGAAAATAACTTCTTCTTCTAATGTCCTACTCCCACTGGCTCATTCTTTTTATTTTTCCACTTCCTAAAAATCACTTTAATATTTTTAACTATCTCAAAGCACTTGTTAACCTGTCAAAGGCTTTGGAACTTGTCTTTCTTCCTTTATACGATTGAAGGTCTTCTTTTGTCTATGATAAGAATGGTTCATATTCAAAACCCGTCTATGACCATTATAAATTGTCTTTTTGCTATATTTTAATCGAAATAATGATATCTCTATTATGCAAGCAGGGCAACATATTTAATTATTGACCAAGTACCTAGGTAAGTTTCAATATATAAGGAAGTCATTGACAATACACATCAATATTGCTCAGAATGTAAACGTCTCTTAACAAATAGTATCTCAAAATTCTATTCCACTTTACTGTGAATTCCTCAACTCATCAATCAATGATGTCAAGTACATGTCCATGTCCTTTTTTGGTTGATTTGGTCCAAAGATCTACAAAGTTAACATCAAGAACTTCCACTTCATACCTAAGTCCAATGGAAGATTATAGTTGACAAGTATGACATGCCAAGTATTTTGCTTTTGATTAAAGTTACTATGAGCATTTATTCCATTAGTTGACAAAACGAGGCAAATATTTCTAAGTTTTGTAGTAAATTACGGATTCTTCATATCAATTGCCTTCCATTATATGAATTGGCCATATTTCTCAACATCCCATCATCGATCCTCTTATCATGATGCCAAGTTAAATTCTTTGCATGATTAACATTCTAAAATAATGCTTCTAACTAAGACAACCCAACTTCACGAGCCCTTACTTAACTTGTATGAACTTCATATTTTCACAAAACTTTCTCGTGAAACATTTTTCATAAAATTTTTCTCATAAGCCTTTCTTATAAAGGAATACAAACAAATACACTATATATGATTCAATTATGCATCATTATGTACATCTTACTATCATTCTTATCTTCTTTTTTTTTTTTGAACTTGTGGTCTTAAGTGTGTATACCAACATCAACAATCATGAGATGTAACTTTACCATAACATGATGATTCCTTATGGAAGCCTTAATACCATCGAACAATGACATCATAACTTTAACATAACATTCTCCTTGTAGGGACTTATAAGTCTCACATTAAGGAGGCTGGTATGACACTTAATCATTATTTTTAGCTTACCTTCTTGTAAACTTGAGTGAACATGCCATTTGTCGTGATAAGCATATCATGTGCTAAAAATACTATATACTAAAACTTGGTGTTTAAAGATTTAGCATAACAAATTCTAGCAAATATAAAGCACTTGAAAATCATTTTCTTCCTACCATAGATGAGATTTGAAAATTACTTCTTATGTGCATAACATTTGAAAACCAACTTCCTCATGCTATAGGTAAGATCTAAGACTTACTTTGAACATGTACATAAGATTTGAAAATCATCTTCTCCATGTTATAGGTGAGATTTGATACTTAATTTTTATTCAATATAATTCTTGTACTGTATTATTTTATTCAGTATAACTCCCATACAGTATTTCCTGGTAGAATCTGTTTTGACAGATTGTTCGACAGTTTTACTTCTAGCTTACTTTTCACTTACTCATCATTTAACTTTCATCTTATTGTCTTTAAATATTCACTTCATGAATATTTGTTACAAATTTGGATTTAACAAAAATCCTTGTGACATCAAAATGCTCACAATAGCTTTTAAATATTGTATATATAATGCACTAGAAATTTATTGGGTATAAACATTAACACGATTCCATTGGATAGCACCACAACACCTTTGCAAATGCACCTTTTCTTCCATTTAATAGTTTCTTAGATTTATTCTACCTAGTCTTCACATTTTTTATGGTATAGCACATAATTATTTGAACAAATAAGTATCTTTTTGTACTCTATTCCTGGAGTACTCAACATCTTTTTTATCTCATACATAATTTTTCACACTTTTTTTTGGTGGAGGAATAGGCTCATAAACCCAGAAACAAGAATAAGAAAAAAACAGTAAAAGAAACTACAAAGAACAAACTTTGAGAGAAGAAGTTCTCAAGAAACCACTGCAAATCAAAAAATACCTCATGTAAAAATGTACGAATCAGAAAATACATTGTGTAAAAATTTTAAGTCCTATGAAACTTAAATTTGACCGCCCGTCCTAGGCTGTCAAATTCTATAATCTAATGAAACTAGTTGATTTAGTATACTTTGCACACTCGTTATGCAATGGTGTCATGGCATCATCCATCATCGTCTCTAATAACTCCAATCAACGCATAAAGCTTTCCTTCATATCATTCATCATATCAACTACGTTACTACCATTATTTTCCTCATCAACATGACTGAAATGGATATTTTGCCTCACCACCAATGATGAACTAGGAACATTCTTATGATAAGTCCAATCAACCCCTTATCAAAACCAATAAAACCAAACATCATCGTAATAATGTTTCCTAGTATCCCCACATTCTACAAAAGGGAAACGAATCATATTCTCTTTGATATTAGATTTTGCAAAAGCCACAAAATCCTCAACCCTTTTCTTATATTAATCACTTATCCTATTAGCAAACATCCATTTCTTATCCATTGCTACAAAATTAAAAAAATATTCATACAAATTTCAATACTCAAAACCATAATAACAAATGTACAAATTCTAACAATTACATAAAACCTACTAATAAAATCATTTCAAAACAACAAAATAATGATAAGAAAACTAACATAGAAACATCATACTAACTAATGAAAAATAGAAACTATCATATTGAAATCAAATTTTGTTCAATCTCACAACAAATTTAACTTCTCGTTGTTAACAAATACTATAATAATAAACTAAAAATAAACAAACCACTAACCAAAAGGAAAGAAGGGAGGTGGCAATGGTTACAGTGGTGGTGGAGAACTACAATGGGACATGAGTGCTCTAAAAGCTGTGACATTGTACATATTGATAATAAATAAATAAAGTGACATTTATAATCATTTTGGTTGCTTATATGTATTATGAATACTTTTATAAACATTAAGAAAATTGCATGATTATTTATGTGACTATAAATTTAGTATATAAGTGTTATATGCTTAGGGATAAAATTTATAAATAATAATCTAAATAGTCTGTAATAATTAATTAAAAGTTGGGATCTTTAATTAAATATTACAAGTACAGTCCAATCTCATTTAGAATGAAATTGTCATTATCCAGACGATTAATGTAGAGACATTGGATTGAAGGTACTTTATATAATGAGATTATATAGGACTAGACCAAATAAATTATGAATCTCTAACAATCATCTTTCACAAATAGAGTATTCAAATTTATCACTATGATGATCATATATTTGACAGTCTTAACCTGATAGTCTTAACTTGAGTATTTATTAGACTCCTATTTATGAAATTATGTTTTTTAACTTGCATGGTAAGATTTATCTAAGCACAAATCATAACTTAGCATCTAGGAAACATAATGTAATAAATAGCTGGGAATGATATTATATAGATATGGAATCCATTCCTTCCTTATAGAACTTAGAAAAATAGTTTTCTTGAGTGATAATTCGAGGTTTGAACAGTAGAGCGCTCGTTCATAATAAGATTATGAATAAACTGTTCATTCGAGAATTATTGAAACTCAAGAAGAAAGATGTAATAAGAGAGGTGAACGGATATTGAACCTAACTCTTATTATGAACTATTTATAAAGGACTGACTTAGATGTAATGATTATATCAATGAACTACTCGCTTATTTTATTTGAGTAATTTTACTATAATCTCAAGAGTTCAGTTTCAGGTTTTGAGTGAAATAACACTGAAACTAATAAATTTGACACATTAATTAAAAAGTTTAATTAATTATCAAATTTATTGGAGCTTGGGTTATAAATCTATAGGTCTCCAATGCTACCTCTATAACACTATATTGGATTTATACATAGAATGAATTATATATATTTAATTTGAAATTATTGAATTCTGAATTAATTATTTCACACTTGAATTATTAATGTGATACAAAAAAATATTCTATGTGACACATAATATAATGTGATAAATGTTGCCACATTTAACTGAGTATTAGTTAATTAATTAATTGATTATATTTAAAATCTATTCTTTAATAAATGAGATTTATTTTTTGAATGTTAATATATATATATATTAGATTTTATTATTTATTAATATATATATATATATATTACATAAAGAAAACATTTACGTTTTTACTTTGTATATATATATATATATATATATATATATTATACGAATCACAATGTGATTCGTTAATAATAATAAAAAAAGGAAAGAAAAGGAAAAAGTTTACGCAACGTAAACGTGCTCAAGCGTGTATATATTATATATATATATATTAATAAAAATCTTTTTTGATGATTCATTTTTTAGAATAACAAAAGGATAAGGAATGTAGAGTATATCTTTTCCCCACGTGTCTGATATGGTGGTTATTTTAAATTTGAAATTAATTAAAAAATAACTAATTGCTCATATATAAAAAAGCTAGAGATAACAGTTACTTCAACAGATCTATCATTCAAGTAACTTTCATAAAGAGAAAAACTGAGAGCTCTTTTCTAGAAAAAAAAGTCTGCTATCTCATGCGTTGAGTACATTGCAGATTCAAAAAAGTATGAGGAAAATTTATTCTTGCAGTTTGACGCCCATTCGTTTTTCCATTGGTGTGGAGGCTTGGCTTGGAAGATCGTAGTGTCAAAGAGGAAAGCTAGAATACCTTGATAGTCTTCAAAAAGGTTGGTAAAATTCCTAAAGCTTTCTATTATTAATTAAAATTATATATCTATTCTCGATGAACAAAGTTTTTAGAAAATATTTGTTTGTCAACGATCCATTCCTTCCACTACCTTTTCATATTTTATTCCAACAAATGGCATCAAAGCGGGTTATAGCATATATAATTTTAATTAAACATGACTTGATTTTGATAATTTCATATTCTTGATGCATGTTTGTAGGCACTTTGCATTTATGCAATTATTATGTTCATCTGATGAATGAATATAATTTTATGAATGGATTTTTTGTCATTAATTATATGGTCCTTTTGAATTAGTAATTTTATTCTCAATTTGATTAGATCAAATCTGTATAAACCCATAAAGAGTATAGGTTTTTTGTAATTTATTATTATTATTATTTTTTCCTTCACCTGCTATACACGCACACTTCCATCCATGAGAGTTGCCTTCTTTAATGTGCATTTAATGCACTTGACATGTGAAACTACCATTAAAAAAAAAGGTGCACCTGTGGCTTTTTAATGCACTTCACGTGCATTTATTATAAAAAACAAAGGCTCCATCAATGCAACTACACATGGGCTTCTTTCTTTATTATAAAAAAAAAAAAAAGAAAAAGAAGAAAGGGACACTTTCACGTCCATAATAACGGCCATTAATGCACATTTATGTGCAATAGACTTTCAATAAAAAAAAAAAAAAGATTGCACGCCTGACGTGCATTTATAAGAAGAAGAAAAAAGTTGCATGTCTGAAGTTTGCACTGTACACAGTGTCCTCAGTAGCCATGTTTTTATATCAGCACCATATAAATAAATAAATAAATAAAGGTAGTTACAAGTGGAGTGGTGAAGAAGATGAAGTTCTTTGGTGGCCCAATTAAGAACTTGGGCCTTTCAAATTAATATAGCAGTGTTTCATGCAGTAAACCACCCAATGAAGACTGCAAAATTGGAGCAAGAAATTATGTATAAATTACAAGAAAACCTTTGTAAATTTTTTTTTCTATTTTATTTTATGGGTTGCAATTTTAATTATTTAAAAGGACCAGTCAAAAATCCAATATTTATTTTCATGCTTTATTTTCATGTGGTATTGTGATAACATGTTTTTGCATTTTAACATGTCATCTAGGATAGTGCCCACTTATAGTTATTGTAACATGACATGCATACACTTGCATATTATTTCATTGTGTGTAAAGTGGTTTATAAGATGATTTAATATGTGTTAGAATTAATTTAATGAGATTAAATTAATTGGGTTGGTTTTATAGAATTTTAATTTATTTTATTAATAAACCAAATAATGTGATTTTAGTTTTAATAGTTAAAACTTGATGAAGTTCACATTAATTCTAAGTTATCTAATTTTAAATTGTTTAATGTTGGGTAGCTTAGACAATTCATAATAAATCTAGATCTTTAGAAAATCTAGTAATATTTAAGTGTGAATATGATGGGATTCTATTAACACAAAATATAACCTAGTAATTAAAAATTGTTTTTATTTACTAGAATTATGAAATATATGATATTTTATAAGATAAAACACATCTTTTAAAATAATGAGTGGAAGAAGGTAATATGACAATATAACATGCGGTCTCCACTATTAGCACAACATTGTGAGATTTAGGTGGCGCCTCGCGACGCTTTGATTTCGTCCTCTCTACGGAGGGTGTCAATTTAAATTAATAAAAATGTTGGCTTCCAAGAGATAGGATTTTACAATATATTTCACAATTGACCTACCCTACGGCGGCAATTTTGAGTTAAATTGTAAAAATCTAAAATAGTGTGTCACACTCATAAGGATATAATTAAATTGTTAATTATATCTTGACCAAAAATGAATGATTATTAATAAATATAGAAAATATGATATATTTTGAATATATTTATTAATTGAGAATGTCTCAATTCAATTCATAAATAATTTGACTTATCCTACGGCGGCACTTTATTTATTAAAAATGAATAATCACGGAATTAGTAAGATATTTTTTTGTGTGTTTTTCATATGCATCATGCATCACGTTTACTATTCCAAAACATATATTTATGATGTTTATGCAACCATTTAATTTATGTTACTTTATTTATTTATTACAACAACAATGTCTAATCCAATCATCGCTATTCTCTCAAATGAAAAATTAACGGGAGATAATTTTGTCAAGTGGAAGAGCAACATGAACATTGTACTAATTTGTAAAAATTACAAGTTTGTCCTGACGGAGGAATGTCCTCCATCGCCAGCTGCCAATGCCCCTCGTAATGTACGAGAAGCATATGATCATTGGATCGAGGCAAACAACAAGGCCCGTTGCTTCCTTTTGACTGGCATGTCTAACGTGCTTAGGATGAAGCGTGAAAGGATGGAGACCGCTTATGAGATAATGTAGTCTCTACAAGACATGTTTGACAAGCCTTCTAAAAAGGCACGTCATGACGCCGTCAAGGCTGTGATGAATGCCAAGATGAAGGCAGAGGTCTCGTTCAGAGAACATGTTCTCAATATGGTTAACTATCTCCATGAGGCCGAAGTGAATGGGGCAGTGGTAGATAAAGCCACACAGGTGGGGGTGATTTTAGAAACCCTCTGCCCTGCGTTCCTTCAGTTCAAAAGCAACTATTTCATGAACAAGCTGAAATATAACATGATTGAGTTGCTTAATAAGCTTCAAACCTTCGAGTCTATTTCAAAAGAAAAGAATAAAGAAGCTGAGGCAAATGTTGCAGAAGCTCAACCCTCCTCTTCTGCTTAAAAGAATAAGAAGAGGAAGAGGACTGAAAGAAGTGGTAAGTCTAAAAATGGAGGGCAACCTAAGAAGAACAAAAGCAACAACAACAAAAAGAGCTCAAAGCAAAAGAAGCCTAAAGGAAAATGTTTCCACTGTAGCATAGTTGATCACTGGAAGAGAAACTGCAAGAAGTATCTTCAGGAGCTCAAAGAAAAGAAGAACAACGGTAAATCAGATTTACTCGTTTTAGAAGCTTATTTAGTTGAAGATGATACTTCACCTTGGATAATTGATTCAGGTGCAACTAACCATGTGTGTTCTTCTTTGCAAATGCTTAGTTCTTCAAAGGAGCTTGCCGATGGGGAACAAACGATAAGGGTGGGAACGGGAGAGGTTGTTTCGGCAAGAGTAGTGGGAGTCATTAAACTTTATTTTAGAAATAAGTTTATAATTTTGGACAATGTTTATTACATTCCTAGCTTTCGTAGAAATTTGATTTCTATTTCTAGGTTGTTTGAACAAATGTTTCTTTTAATAATAATTATGTTAATATTTCTAGAAATGGTTTGGATATTTGTTTTGTGCATCTGGAAAATGGGCTTTACACCTTGAGGCCCAACGAAAAATCACTGCTCAATATCAAAATGTACAAAGTTAAACAACCAAAACCCAAGAAGCAAAAGGTTTCTTCTGATAATGAAACATACCTATAGCACCTTAGATTAGGTCATGTTAACCTTGACAGAATTAACAAGTTAGTAAAGGATGGTCCTTTAAAAGAACTAAAAGTTAGTTCACTACCAGTTTGTGAATCTTGTCTTAAAGGTAAAATGACTAAGAGGCCTTTCTCTGAAAAAGCCAAAAGGGCCAAGGAACCACTTGAGCTAATACATTCGGACGTCTACGGTCCATTGAATAAACATGTGGTGGTTATGAATATTTCGTCACATTTATTGACGATTATTTGAGGTATGGATACATGTACCTAATGCAAAGGAAATCTAAAACTTTTGGAAAGTTCAAAGAATTCTAAGCGAAAGCTGAAAAGCAATTAGAAAAGACAATGAAGACTCTTTGATCTGATCAGGGAGAGGAATACCTTGATATTGAATTGAAGGACTATATGATAGAACATGGTATTCTATCACAACTCACCGCACCTTGAACACCACAACGAAATGGTGTTGTAGAGAGAAGAAATCGGACGTTGCTTGATATGGTGAGATCCATGCTCAGCAACTCATCATTATCCACTTCATTTTAGGGATATACACTACAAACTGCAGTATATCTTCTAAACATAGTTCCATCTAAGTCTATTCCAAAAACACCTCTAGAGTTATGGAATAGTCGCACACCTAGTATACGACATATTCGTATATGGGGGTGTCCAGCACATGTGCTGAAAGGAAATACTGGAAAACTAGAACCACGTTCTGAAGTATGTTTGTTTGTGGGATACCCAAAGAGAACAAGGGGAGGTTTGTTTTATAGTCCACAAGAAAAGAAGGTATTTGTATCGACAAATGCCACTTTTCTCGAGAATGATTATATGAAAAACTATAAACCTCATAGCAAAGTTGTACTTGAAGAGTTACTTTCTGATCAGATCAGACCGCAACCGACAACCATTGTCGAAGGACAAAACGAGAATACCGTATCCCCAGATCAGAATGTCATACCACCTCGACGTAGTGGGAGGGTTGTGAGACCACTTGCTCGCTACAAGGAAATTGGAGAAGCACATGTTGCTATCTCTGATAATGGTGAGGATGATCCATTAATATATCATGATGCAATGGAAGATTCTGAGAAGGAGAAATGGCTGGAGGTTGTGAACCTTAAAATGGAGTCCATATACTCCAATTCAGTTTGGAAACTTGTAGATCTACGTGAAGGGATAAAACCCATAGGGTGCAAATAGATTTGCAAGAAGAAAAGAGGAGTGGATGGGAAAGTTGAGACTTTCAAAGCTAGGATTGTGGCAAAGAGTTGACTATGAAGAAACTTTCTCGCCTGTTGCTATGCTTAAGTCCATTCGGATTCTTTTATCCATTGCTGCATGTCTTGATTATGAGATATGGTAAATGGATGTCAAGACTGCCTTTTTGAATGACTATTTTGAGGAAAGCATCTACATGGTGCAACCAGAAGGGTTTGTAGTCAAAGGTACCTTCTACGACGACAAATTGTGGATTCCACGACGGTTTATAACCGTCATGGAAAAATTTTATGATGGGTAAAAATAGTCGTAAAAACTTCAGTCGTGGTACGACATGGAGTTTTCACGACGGTTTTTGATAAATTGTCATGAAAAATTGGCATTCCACCACGGTTTTTCAAGAAACCGTCATGGAATGCTAATTTTTCACGACTGTTTTTTAAAAAACAGTCGTGAAAAATTGACATTCCCTTAAAAAAAATCTTCAAACATGTGGATCGTCGTGAAAAATTTGTATTTTTCTAAAAAAAAACTCCAAAAATCTCCAAACATATGGATCGTCATGAAAAATTTGTATTCCCTTAAAAAAAAAACCAAAAATCTCCAAACATGTGGTGGGTATCATAATACTTAGGCATCACAAACACATAAAAAGTAACATATTCTCACACCAAAATGCTAAATGTTGTTCAAAGTTCTTTCAAACACCAAATACAAGTAACACATACTAAATGGCAAAAAACAAATTAATATAACTAAT
>CAMOHE010052021.1:0-58387 GCA_946598075.1 Artocarpus hirsutus
TTGAAATAAATGTCCTCTAACAATTGTAATTGGATGCAATCTATGGTTTCCACATTGAACAGAAGGACATCGAATTTTATCACCATTTGCATGACTTTTGGAAAAATCCAAGAACTCTTCCACACCATTCACATACTCTTCAGATAATCGAAAATCCCACATCCATTTCCTATCCATTTTGCAATTCCTAAATCAAAATAATAAATAGCAATTATTCAATTAAAATTAATTTCACAATTTATATATATACCCACGCCTACATATGTTAATTAATCATAAAAAAAAATCACCTGGCCATCATAAATTAAACAAGTTACACATACTCATTATAAAACGAAGAAATCATACCCATGATCCACAATACAAACTTCACGAAATAAACAACAAAATGAACAACTATTTATCAACTTCACGGAATAAAGAAAAAAATCAACAACTATTTATCAATTTCGGATTAATTATACAACACAATCAACAACTATTTCTCACTTTCTACAAAAAAAACTTACAATTTGGGCTGAGATTAAGGAGTGTGGAGGCGGAGAGAGATGGCGGCGGCTGATTCGGAAGGGTCTGTGTTTGTATTTGTAAAGTGTGTTTTTGAAATGTACTGTTTGAATGCCGAGGATGGGAAGGGGTTTAAATGAAGCTACCACGACAGTTTTCTAAAAAAACCGTCGTGGAAGAGACCACGGAGCTACCACGACGGTTTTTGGAGAAAACCGTCGCGGTAGATTTGAGCTACCACAACGGTTTTGTCAAAAAACCATCGTGGTAGCTCTAATCTACCACGACGATTTTCTCCAAAAACCATCGTGGTATCTCTAGTATTCCACGATGATTTTTTCAAAAAACCGTCATGGTATCTTCCCACCTTCTCACGATGGTCTTCGTGTTCGCGGGCGTAACTTGCCGCGCATTTTTGCCCTTTCCACAACGGTTTTTGGGAAACGATCATGAAATAAAGGTCGTGTAATCAATATTTTCTTGTAGTGTAATCATGTTTGTGTTTCTCTATAGGGATTTAAGGAAAGAAGAAGTGTTTAACATGAACACTTCACATTATGGATGGGCGATGGCTTCTTAGTGTTGGCTGAAGCTGTAGGAGATATCCATCTTTATTTTGATAATTATAGGAGTTTAGTTTTGAGAGATTGTTTTTATGTACCTAAAATTAAAAGGAATTTAATTTCTGTCACCTATTCATTTAAGGATTCTTATTTATTTTCTTTAAATAATAAAGTTGTGATTCGTAAAAATAAATCTTTTATTTGTAGTGGATGGATGCAAAACAATCTATATTTATCAAACCTAAGATGGACTCACTACTTCCCACTAAGATTAACAATAACTTCAAAATTCTTAAAACTTCTCACTCTAATAAGACATCTTTGGCATTTGCGATTAGATCACATTGGCCTAAATAGGATTCAAAGATTGGTAAGGGATGTCCTTTAAGTCATTTAGAGGTAGAGTCTATACCACAATGTGAATCTATACCAAAAAAACATTTGGGTCTAAGGACAATCGAGCCAAAGAGGTTTTAGAACTTATGTATAGTGACGTTTGTGGTCACATGAACATCAAGCCACGATGAGGGTATGAGTATCTTGTCACTTTTATTAATGATTACTCACGAGATGAGGATGTCTACCTAATACATCATAAGAGCAAAACTTCTGACAAGTTTAAGGAGTTTCAAACTGAAGCAGGTAAACTCATAAAAACACTTTGATCCTATAAAGATGTAGAGTACCTCTCTGATGAATTCTTAAGACACTTAGTAGAGAATGGGATTTTATCCCACTTGACTATGCCAAGCACTCCACAATAGAATGGCATGGTTGATAAAAGGAATATGACTTTCTTGGACATGGTTAGTTCTATGATGAGTTATTCGACATTTCCTTTATCTTTTTGGGGATATACACTATAAATCGCATATTATCTTTTGAACAAAGTGCCTTCAAAGTCAATTCCTAAAAGTTCTCACGAGTTATGGACAAGTAGGAAGATATCTTTCAGCCATATTCGTATATTGGGATGTTCTGCTCATATCTTGGACAAGGAAACAAAAATGTAGGAAGCATGTTGTGAGGTGTGCGTGTTTGTAGGATATCCAAAAAGGACAAAAGGGGTAATTTTTATAGCTCAAAAAAAAAAAAATAAAGTCGTACTTTCAATGAATGCGACTTTACTTGAGAAAAGTTACATGAACGACTTGAAGCCTAATAGTAGAGTGGCACTCGAGGAGTTGGCGAGTAATTAGATCACTCTAGGGGTTCTAGTTGAAACCAATCTAATCAACGTAGAAAAACTGGCCAAACAACAACCTAAGGAGCTTCAATGTAGTGGGAGAATTGGACATTAACTCAAGAGGTATATGATCAATTGTGAAGCTTACTTAGCTGAACCAATTGAACATGACAAGGATCCTTATACTTACAAAGAGGCTATGGAGGATGTTGATTTAAAGCTCAAGATAGAAGCTATGAAAACTGAGATGTAGTCAATGAAGACTAACTAAGTTTGGCAGCTTATGGACCTTTCTGGAGGGCTAAAACCATAGGGTGTAAGTGTGTCTACAAGAGGAAGAGAGGTGCAAATGGGAAAGTCAAAACCTACAAGGCTAGATTGATATCAAATGGATATACACAAAAGTAAGGAATCAATTACGAGGAAACCTTTTTGCTTGTAGCCATGCTTAAGTCTATTCGTATTCACTCACCATTGTTGTTATTCTTGATTATGAGATATAGCAAATGGATGTCAAGACGGCTTTTGAATGGCTATTTTGATGAGACCATGTATATGGTACACCTAGACAGGTTCAAAGCTAAGGGTTAGGAGAATAAGGCCTATAAGCTACTAAAGTTTATTTATGGACTTAAGCAATCTTCCTGTTCTTGGAACATAAGATTTGATAAAGTGATCAAGACTTATAGGTTCGAACAAAACGTGAATGAACCATGTGTCTACAAACACAGTAAGGATGTGAAGGTGGTTTTTCTACTACTCTATGTAGATGACATTTTGCTTATTAATAATGATGTTAGGGCATTGTCATCGGCCAAGTTATGTTTAACTAAGCAGTTTGACATATAGGAATTGGGTATTCAAATCTTTCAAGATAGGAAGAACAAAATGATAGCTTTATCCCAAGCTAACTACCTAGACAAGATTCTCGAGAAGTATGCAATGCAAAATTGTAAAAAAGTAGGCAACCACCAAGATTTGGAATTACTCTTTCTAAGAATGACTCTCTAAAGTTTGATGAAAAAAGAGAATATATGAAGAATGTACCTTATGCTTTAGCAATAGGTATTGTCATGTATGCTATGCTTTGCACATGACTTGATATATGTTATACAATTACGATTGTAAGTCGATACTAGTCGGATCCAAGATCCAACCATTGGATTACGATCAAGCATATTTTTAAGTACTTGAGAAGAACTAGAGGTTATATGCTAGTGTATTCTAGTGAAGATCTAATACATCTTAGATATACTAATTTAGATTTTCAATCTTGTTTGGATTTAAGGAGATCGACTTTAGGATTTATGTTTACTCTAGAAGAAGGTGTCATTATTTAGAGAAGTGTCAAGAAAGATTGTACTTCAGAGTCAATGATGGATGTTGAATATGTGGCAGCTAGTAAAGCTACGAAAAAAGCAGTGTAGCTTGATAAGTTCCTTGGAGATCTTGAGGCAATTCCTAACATGGATAAGCCAATAATACTATATTATGATAACACTACAGTGATAACAAATGCTAAAGAATCAAGATTTCACAAGAAGAGTAAACATATACAATAGAAGTATCATGTTATAAAGGACTTCCTAGAGAATGGACATGTTGCAGTATGCAAGATTACGTCTGAGGACAATATAGCTGATCTTTTCATGAGGACACTACCAATGAGGGCTTTCGAGAAGCACGTAGAAGCTATAAGCATGTGTAACATGTCACATCTACTCACTTAGGGTGAGTGGGAGATGGTTAGAAAAGGTGCCCTAAGGATTAAATGATGAAATAGTTTTCTAAAGATATTTAATCAATAAAGAGTTTAATATTTATTTCATACATCAAATATATCCTCTTCATATTCATTTTTATTGAATATATGATAAACAAACTAAAGTTTGAGACTATAAATCTAAACCTTTAAGATCATGTATGTAATGGACAAATTATATGGAAGACATGAATCTTATAAGTAATAGTTAAAACAAAAATATCCACAATCAAGGGAATAAGGTTGGGCACTTTGTTTATGTCAAGATTGTTATGTAGTCTGCATCCCAAAAGGGAGTTGGACTCAGCGAGTAAACACATTGACATATTGTCATAGGTAACGATATATTAGATTAGGACAAAAGTTGGATTGATTTGATTAATAATTATATTGTTTAAATCAATTCACTTTTATACAATCATATATATCATTCTTAATCCAAAAATGAATTATTGGGCCCGTATTCTTGATTTGTGTCTTTTGATATATCAAAGGAGGACATCCTAAATTATATGAAGGTATACATGCTGGTACATTAGAAACATGATTCTTGATTGATGTAGAATCATTATTCATAGATATATAATATATAGCTCTTTTGTAGAGTTAATGATATTCTCTTCTAGGCATTATTCTATAATTAGAAACTAGAGCGCTTAACCATGTGGATACATAGGTGCAACTAAATAGTATACTATTTATGAATAGTAAGTATTCCAACAGTGAGATTATGGAACATAAGATTAAAAATAATTGAGAAGGTACAACGGAATTTTATCATTGTCGATTATGAATATCCTATAGGAATGTTACATCTTATGATATGTCACGGACAATAAACTTTTTAAAGTTTCATAATTTTATATAGTTTGAGAGTGTAGCTCTAAGCTTTTAGTAGAATAGATTAAGAGTTGGTAATCATAAAATGAACATGTCGGAGGCGTATTATTTTATAATTATAAAAGCTTGATTTGTTGCTAGATCATAATATTTCCTGTAACAAAACGACAAATTTTTTCTACATATTGGTGATTTATGTTAATTCTTAGATTGGTTTAAATTTAGTTGATTTGATTTACTAATTCATGTTAATTTATTGGTTAAATTAATTTTATGAATTATTTAATTTATTGGTTAAATTAATTCTATGAATTAATTTAAGATAAACATAAACTATTTGAATATATATTTTATTTGACATGGGATTATCTGTATATGATTGTTTTTATTAGATAAGTCCTCTATTAGATTATTTGAATTAAAACTAAGGCTCTATCTAAAATTCTCGTGTAGAATAAGATATAGAAACTTCCAGAATTAGTGGGTCGATAGGCCGATACCTTCATCGGGCTGGTTGGTGGAGTGTAACTTAGTTACAAAATAGTACAATTGGCAAGTTAGCAGTCAAGACCGGCGTTCGGGTTGAGAAAAATCCTATTACATGTTTTTTATGTGTTTTGATGTGGATTTTGACCTAGCTTTAAATTTAGAAGCCTTATTTAAGTAGAATTGTCTCCGTATCAGCCTCTATAAATAGGATACTTGTTCCTATTGTTATTTAGATCACCAGAGAAATTTAGAGAGTATTCTAGAGAGAGATACTTTGAAACTCCTATAAGGCTATTGTTTAACATCCCAAACCTTAGCTCTTGGTTTTCTCTTGTGGTTGAAAGGAGATGCTATCAAGAGGAGAATTGAATGATGTATGCCCACTCACATTCTAATTGTGGAAAAGAAATTAGTAAAAAAGATTAGTTGGTTGAAGCTTTCTTCGATGCAATTCTCAGTAGCAGTTTTGTCGAAGTTTTTCTTGTCAAGTTTGCTGCTCCAATTCCAAGAGGTTTGTAAGATCTTAATTATTTGTATACATAACATGTCTAACTTGTTATTTAGAAAAAGGCTTTGCTTTAAATTTTTTAATATTCTACTTTGTTTACGTTTTTCCAATAGGAACTACTTCAAGATCTCTAAGGAATTTGTGGAGCCACACAACTTCTTTCAAAGCTTTACTTGCTGCCACATACTTAGCCTCTATGTCACTTTGCAAGCAGATTAAATAAGATCTGAAAGTTGGCTTTCCTTGATTTCTTCCAAAATCGTTGATTGTAGGATTAAAGCTGATAACATTTCAATCAACCCTTTAGGCATATTCTCTAACTTAAATCTTTCTCTATCCCATATGAAATGTTTTTGAACAACTGTCATTGCAGCAATGCTAGCAGAATATTTTCTACTCCAAGCATCAAACACTGTGTTAGCTTTACCTAGACGGTAATTGATTATATAGTCATAGTCTTTTACTAGCTCCAACCATCTCCTCTACCTCATATTCAACTCTTTTTGCGTAAAGAAATACTTGAGACTCTTGTGATCAGTATAAATCTTACCCTTCTCCCTCTATAGGTAATGTCTCTAAGTTTTCAAAGCAAAAACAATTGTTGCTAACTCCAAATCATGAGTAGGATAGTTCTTTTTGTAATCTTTTAGTCGACAAGAAGCATAAGCAATTACTCTTCCATTCTACATAAGAACACAACCCAAACCATTTTTTACGCATCACTATAAACCACAAAATTTTTGTCTAGTGATGGAATAGCAAGTATGGGAGCAGATATCAATATTTGTTTCAACTCATAAAAACCTTTTTTTTACAAGCATCTGTCCATTGAAACTTCACATTTTTCTTAGATAGTTGTGTTAGAGGCAAAGCTATCTTTAAAAATCCTTCAACAAAGCTCTTGTAATAGCCAACTAATCCTAAGAAACTATATACCTTTGAGGCATTTGTTGGCTAAACTCATTTATTTACTTCTTCCACTTTTCTTAGATCAACAGAGATTCTATCCTTAGATTCAACATGCCCGAGATATGTCACATTCTCTAACCAAAACTCACATTTCTTAAAGTTTGCATATTACTTCTCTTTTTCTAACTTTCTTAGTACTGATCTCAAGTGTTCAAAATACTCCTCTATAGAATGCAAGTAAATAAGAATATCATCAATAAATCTGATTACAAATTTGTCTAGATAATCCTTAAATACCCTGTTCATTAGATCCATAAATGCAGCTAGAGCATTAGTCAATCCAAAAGGCATTACTAGAAATTCATAACATCCACATCTTATCCTAAAAGCAGTCTTCGAAATATCCTCCTTTTTGACCTTTAACTGATGGTAAACCGATCTAAAGTCAATCTTAGAAAAATATTGTTGCACCTTGAGATTGATAAAAAAATCATCAATCCTTGGGAGTGGGTACTACTTATTTAGCTCTTTATAATTAATAGTACTACTTATTTAGCTCTTTATAATTAATGCACATTCTCATCATACGACCTTTATTCTTTACAAATAGCATTGGAACTCCCCAAGGAGAGAAACTAGGATGAATGGAGCCTTTATTAAGTAATTTCTACAACTAAACAGTTAGTTCCTTTAACTCTATTGGAGCCATTCTGTAAGGTGTTTTGGAGATAAAAGTTGTGTCTGAAACCAAATCAATGGCAAACTCAATTTCTCTATCTGGCAGGAATCCTAGTAAGTCCTCAGGAAATACTTCTAAAAATTGTTACACCATGGGTACATCTTTAGGTTTAAGCTTTTGTTCAACCTGCATATCTGCCACATTAGCCAAGTAACAAGCACAACCACTATCTAACCACCAATGAGCTTTCATGACAAAAATCATCAGAATCCTTATTGTATTTGTGGCTCCTATAAATGAAAATTTTTCTTGCTTTAGTGGTCGGAACATCACCATTTTTTCTATAATCAATAGTGGTATGGTATTTTGATAACCAATCCATTCCCAATATCACCTCATAATTTGACATACCAAGAACAATCAAATCTGCAAATAATTCTCTTCTATCAATCATTACTGTGTAACCTCTAAGAATTTGATCTAATTGAAGGATTTCTCTAGATGGAATACTAACACTATACTTAACAGTAAGTTTATTAGGTAGTTTGCCCAATTATCTCACATACTTACTAGATGCAAATGAGTGTGTTGCTCCTAAATTTATCAATGTATGAATAGGTATGCTAGAGATAAGTATCTCACGTGAGACAACCAAAGGGTTGGTCTCTGCATCTTCTTTCGTAAAAGCAAAAACTCGTGCCAAAACTTTCTTTTGATCTTGAACATTTACTTTGTAGCCTTTGGCAAAATGTCCCATTTTCTACAGTTATAACATGCTTTGGGTCCTTCCATGCAGAATCCAAAACGAAACTTCCCACATTTAGCATATTTAGTTTGGACTAGCCACATTTGGTGTCGTCATTTCAATCTTGGTGCGTTTTGATTGATCTAACCTTTGACCTTGGTTTTGGTTTCATATAATTTGTCTCTTATTTTCCTTATTCCACTGTTGTTGATGTGACACCTGAACATTTTTAGTACATTAAAAATGCAAAAACTTAAGGATTATGTTAAGCAAAAATATGTGTCACAAGAATTAATGTTTAATCCAATTTTTATGATAAGGTCTATAAAAGCAAAAAAAAGGATTTTTAAAGGTAAAAATCATGTCAAAGTCTTAAATAAAGAAGAAAAAAATATGAAAATAGGCCAGAAAGCTTAATTATTGCAAAATATATTGCAATAAATGCTAAGACAAAAATACAGCTTAAGAAAAATACTATATAATAATATGACAAATTATACAGTATTAGGATAATGTAGTATAATGTATTATACTGATAAAGTTATGAGTATGAAAATTACACTGCAAAAGCAATGCTGTGTAGGAATTAAACTATTTAAGGTTAAGCAGTATAAAAATTAGACTGCTTAAAGTTAAAACAGTATAGGAATAATACTGCTTGGAGGACATGAATGTGTAAGGAATGCTATGTAAATTTGTAATAGCATAGAAAATATTTCGATAGTACAAGAAAAATATTATCAGTATAAATTTGAATTGTATAAAATTAAGCAGTATAGAAATTATATTATGTGATGGATGTGAATAAGTATGAGAGGTTGTAGGACCTCATAAATTATAAAAAAAAAGAATAGCGACAGTATAAGAAAAATACTAGTAGTATAAATTTAAACTATGTAAAAATATAGGACCCACCATAGGACACCCAATTGGATAGAAAATTGCCACCACACCCCCCTTGATGTGGCCAATCAAATATTGCCACTTTTACCCTTCATTATGCTTAAGGGTGACTAAGCATGGTTAATCACCAAAAAGAAAAAAAAAAAAAAAGAAAAAGAAGACAAAGAAAAAAAGGGGGGAGAATGCTCCACATGTTTTGGGCAATTTTGCCTTTGCAAACAAGTCCATAGAGTAGTGACCATAAATATTCAAGGACTTGTTGAAAATAAAAAAGATTTAGTTTTATGAAAATTTTCCCATTTCTTCCCTAGCAAAAACCGCCCCTCCCTAGGCATCTTTCTGTTAAGATTTTGATGAAATCCAAGCCTTTAAGTTATGATTTGAAGCAACAGTAAATGCAAGGAGGAAGAACAAGGAAGTTTTAAGGTAAAATTTAAGCTTTTTCTTAGATATTTTGATATTTCTCTTGAACGTTAGATGAGATTTTCATGGGTTATGTTATGAATTGATGTCAAGGAAACTTTGAAAGGTTTCAAGTGATCAAAAGAAGGGATAAGCATTTTGCATGGATTAGGTAAAATCCTAGTCTTTTTAATTAAACTATAATTTATGTTTTATTATGCATGATAAG
Organism: Artocarpus hirsutus; assembly: GCA_946598075.1. NCBI lineage: Eukaryota > Viridiplantae > Streptophyta > Magnoliopsida > Rosales > Moraceae > Artocarpus > Artocarpus hirsutus. The sequence goes on from CAMOHE010052021.1 coordinate 9,723, forward strand.
TGTTTGATGAAATATTTTGGTCTATGGCATGTAAGATGGACATTATGGCATGATTGTTTGATGTTTCATATTGATAGTGATGATGATAGAAAGAAAGAAAGTAATGGTTTTGTGTTTAAAAGTAAAAATGGTTAAACTTTATATTTTATACAAAGTTTAACTAGTTTTAAAAGAATGAGATTTTGAGGGCCTTAGAGGCCAAACTGTGTTCTAAGTAAGGTCTAGAATTTGCCAACACAGTGAGGGAAACAACTTTTGTGAACAAAGTTTTATAAAATTTCAAAAGGACTAAATTGCAAAACTTTACAAAAGATCGACAGATTTGGAAATAAGTCAAAAAGTCCACTGTAACGTTGGAATTTTAGGAAAGTTAAAACACAAAAATTGTAGAACTCATTAAAACTATTAAGGCAACGTGGACAGTTTGTCAAAATTCTGCTCGGTTGAGGAGTTATGAATTTTTACGAAATTTTAAGCACAAAATTTCATGAAATGAAAACATTATGAAAAGTTTTGAATTCGACCGAGGAGTTTTTGTAAGTTTTATTCCTTGTGAAAAACTGAACATTTTGGTGCAAAATGATTGTTTTTGGTTCTAAGCGTAAAAATGTAAAGATTTATGTGTTTTAGGTCAAAACCGTAAAATTGTGTGAATTGAGTTTCACCAACGAACATTGGGCTTCTGCATTTCTATAGGCAATGAGTAACCATAGGGTTTATGTTTTTAAAGATTAAGAGATTAATCAAGCAAAGAATGAAAGAAAAAGGCCAAGGGCAAAATGGTCATTTTGTGAAAAAGGCTAAAACGGACTCAAAACGCCCGATGTTGGAAAACACTCCTTAACGAGAATTTTTCCATAACATATAAGAAATGAGAGGAAAAGTCAAGCAAATAGTTTAACAAATTACAAAATTGACAAAAAACTCGTTAAGGGTAAAATCGTTATTTTTAAGAAAACAACTAAAATAGAACCGAACAATCCAAATTAGCAAAATGCTCTTAAATGTAAAATGTTCTGTAATACGTTAAGTAAAGAAACCGTCACATGAGAAGGGAAATTTAACTAAGGAATGTTTAAGTTAAGTTAAAAGAAAAGTAACTTGGTGGGTTACAAAGTTGAGCAAAGAAAAAGGTAACCTAATAGGTTACAGAGTCAAGTAAAAAGAGTGATAACTCGATGGTTATGGAGTTAAGTTAAGGGAAATGTAACCCTAGTGGGTTACAAAGCAAAGTAAAAGAAAGTAAATCGATAGTATACAAGTTATTTAAAAAGAAATGAACAATTAATGATTAAGTTCTGTTATCAATCGAGTAGATTGATAATATGAAAAGTTAGCTAATAAGTTGGGTGTCGTTTGATCAGGACACAGAAGCCGACTAATAAAAGTAAAAGGAATGAGATGGGAATGTTAGAGCTATAGACAGGTAAGTTTCAAACTTCACTTACAGCATGAAGTAAATACTTTTCAAAATGTTTATATATATGTTTACAAATGTGTTTGCAATTGTTATGTAAGTTGTTTTTAAAGTATGTTTGCATTTGTTATGTAAAAGGTTTTAAAGTTTAAGTTAAGATTTTCAATGTACTCACAATTATTATGTTTAAAACATGATTGCATTTAATATGCCTAAAATTAAAAAGATCAAGTAAAAGTTTGCAAAATATTTGCAATTGTCATTCTTAAAGTATGTTTGCATGTGAAATGCACAATGTTTTAAAGAGTGCTAGTTATGATTTGTAAATGTGTTTGCATATGATGTGTTAGCATTTGATATGCTTACTAAAGTTAAGAAGAAGGTAAAATAAAGATAAAAAGAAAGTGTCGTACTAGCCTCCTTGATGTGAGGTACCCAAAGAAAGTTAAAGTTATGACCTCCATAATGTGAGGTACACAACTAAAGTTAAAGTTATGACCTCAGTGTTCGATAGTCTTAAGTCTTCCACAAGGGAAGCATCATGTTTATGATCTCATGATTAATGATGTTGGTACGAACACTAAAGTTTATAAGAAAAGGAAAATTAAGAAACAAAGAAAAAAAAAGTTAAATAAGAAATGAATGTTTATAGGACGCTTATAATTGAAAGTTTATAATTAAGCATAAATAGAATCATGCATTTTGATTTTGTTTGTATTCCTTGTTATGAAATGTTTATATGTTATGAAAAAAATTCAAACAAATGTTTTACGATAAATGTTTATTAAAATCATTTTTATGTTTACAAGAAAAGGTTTATAAAGGACGTTTTAAGGAAAAACGGTTAAGAGATATTTTATGAAAAATGTTTTAAGAGAAATTTTTTTATGTGAATAGCTTATAAAGCAAATTAAAATGATTTGTAAGATTATGTTTGAACTTACCGAGCGAAAGCTTATTAAAAGTTCCTTCATGCTGTAGGTAATCCTATAGGTGACCAATAGGACTTGTTTGAAGAGCTTAATGTTGCAAAGGACAGATGCGAAGATTAGGTATAGATACCACTAGACAATATGTTTCTGTTGTTCAAAGAAAACGTTTTCCCACTATTTGATATAGTGTTTTCAAAGTTTTAAGATATATTTTACGAAATTTTTTATCTAATTATAAAGTTAAATTTTAAGCTATGATTTAGTTAATGTTTCTTATTAAGTTTTAAGAAATGCTTTGAAATAGTTTTAAAGTCAAATATTGAGCAATGTCTGAACTCAAGTTACAACAGAAGTTGTAACAGCTTTTAAGTATATTTTAAAGCATGCTAAAAGGCAGTGAAAAGGAATGAAAGGAAATGAAAAGAAAAAAAATTATTTAGCATTTTTCTTACTAAGTAAGATTAATGCTTAAGAAAGAAGTATAAGGAAGTTAAGTAACGACCCAAAAAAGCAGGAAGTCACAATTGATTCCCCTGACTATACTGGTAGTTATGCTTAAAATTCTTCTTACTCGCTTGTTATTTAGCCTTCTACTCCTTCATTTCCATTTCTCTTGCCTTTCTGTCTCTATTTTGAACCTTATTCTTAGTATATTTTGCATATAGGGCTCTTTCTGCTATTTTGGAGTAAGGCATACCTTCCATTCTAGCGACCGTTACATCTCTATAGCTTTTGGGCTTCAGACCCTCCAAAAACTACTATCTTAAAAGCATCAGTACTTACCAACTGCGGAGCATAACGAGACAATTCTTTAAATTTTCTAATATACTCAACAATAGACATATTCTCTTGTTTCATATCAATAAACTCTTTCTTCTTTTTTCTCCTTGAGCGGCTGTAAAATTAGCCTAAAAAATCTCTCTAAATCTTTCGCAAATCATGGTTGTCACATCATGAATATTAGCTATCATATCCCACCAGTAACTAGCCTCCTTAGGAAGCATAAAAGCAACTCATGAAACTTTATCAATATTGGGAACTTTTCAATAGTTAAACATCCTTTTCATTGTCCTAAGCTAGTTCTTGGCATCTTTAGTATCTATGCCTCCAGAAAACTCTAACGGCTTGAATTTCTAAAATTCTCTACAATCAAATCATTTTCAACCCTTTCAAGAGGAACATGTGGTGGTGGGGAAGGTGGAGGCTCCATTTCTCGCCTCAGGTCTCGTTCTAAAGACCTTTTAACTAATTCAGTAAAATGGTCAATGTGGGAGTTTCTCTCATCCCGTTGCCTTTGAGCAAAAGTTTGCCTTCTAATTTTAACCATTATTATTTTCTTTTATAAATAAACCTTTCACTTTCACATAACAATAATAGCCAATAGTAACAATGCATGATATAAATCATTGACACATAAAACACATAAATAAACTTACCAGTAAAATGATGATTTCTATCCCGATATCCTCGTATATGGACGCTCTATAGAACCGCTTTAAACTTCTGATACCAAATTATGATGCCCTCACTTAACCATACTACTAAAATAGAATTAAACTAGGTAGCGTCATACTATATTTAATACTAATGTAATTACTTGAGAAAATAATTGAAAATTTGTACCTTTTGAAAACTTTGTAATTTACAAATGTCTATGGTTCTATACTCATAAAAGGTGGGCCAAAAATAAGTACTTACAAGAATTTACATTCCAAAATAAAATGCCGTCCAAACCAACAGTCACATAGTAATTATAAGTAATATGAAGTTTAACCAGTGTGCCCATGTAAGGTCAACAGTGTCCAAATATACAAAGACAAAAATGGAGAGCGTGCTAGTCAACCTTCAAACTAGCACTATTGAGATGTACTCTCATCTACATCATAAGAACAATATGAGCTAATGTCTAGTAAGTAGAAATTATGCAATTTAGTGGCATCATGTATGGTCACATAAAATTTCCATCATACCTATTATATCATAAAAAAAAACATTTAATGCTCGCACAGTAATATATACCATGAGTCACCCGCCTAAGCCTATTATAAGCATACATGTTTACTTATGAACCTTTACTAAGCAATAGTGTCTTAGGCTATCCCATGAGACATTGTAGTCCTTCATTCCTAGGAACTACAAAATCCAAAAAAATGGTCCCAGGCTATCCCATGAAACCATTTGACTCTCAAGCTATACAATAGAACTTAATAGGGGTGAAAAACGGGCAGTTTCATGGTTTTCGAGCATGTTCAGTTTGGTTTTTTTGAATGACGTGTTGGTGGTTAACCAACCCATAGACCGTCCATGGAATGGCGGCCGGTTTCGGTTTGGTTTTAGGCAGGTGCAGGTGGGTTTGGGCAGGCTGAGGTGGTTTGGCACTATGCTATAACCCAATTTAATTATTTTGGGCTTTTTGAAAAAACAAAACACTTAACTCTTAATCTTGAACACCTTTAGATATACATCACATGAAATTCTCGTCATAAACTTTTAGTTTAAACACTTTAGAAAACCAATCTAACCACCAAATTTTCAATAACTCACAAAACGGTCACTAAAACAAAAGATAAAAACTTCACTCTAATCACACCCTGCAAAGCACCTATTCCCAAAATATGACAAGAAATAACAAATGGGCAGTGCCAGAAGCATATAAAAGACATTAAAAAAATCAGTTTTTATTGCTATTATGATTATTTTACATTTGGAGACTTACTTGTTAACCTTGATTTGAACCAAGCCTCAGCACACTTGTTCAAGTAGTTGATTTAGTGCCTTCTGCCTTGAGCCAGTTGAATCTCTTTTCTTCCATAAGTGGTGCTCTTTCTTCCCCTCTTCTTCATTACGTTCCTAAATTCCATGTAAAAAAGTTCCATATGAAGCCTTTGCAATCTAACAATGTTTAGTTATTTCCATTTTATAAAGGACAATGGGCCATGAAAGGAATGAGATATAAACAAAATTCTAGAAACAAAATTATTTAAATCAAGCATCATAAATAAGAACTTTTGACTTACTTTTCAATTGCCTTTGAGCTAGTTAGTGGCTTTTCTCGATTATGCTTGGCAGAGCACTTATAATAGGAAGAACTGAGGGCCAACTTGTCATCATAAGATAATCCCTAAATGAGGGAAAACCAAAACCAGCTTTTACTCTTAAAAGTTCAAATTTTCATAAAATAAACTTTGCTCACCTTTGTAGCAAAGATAGGAATTGTTCTCTTGAAGCTAGAAATTTTGCAGCTTGAGAACCCAAACCTGAAGGCTAAAATTTGCCTTAGTTTCCCTGACCTGATAAAGATTAAAAAAATTCAAAGTAACGAAACTCCAACAACAAATAACAACCCAACACAGCAAAATATGGGAACAAAGTGAACAAATTATTACATGATTGATTCCTGATGACAGCAAATGGCAAGGAATTGAATTCCTAGAGCTTATAAACACTATAATCACCATAATCTCCTAAAAATCTTAAGAAAATTCAAGCAATAAGAGGAAACCCGACACTATATGACTATTTGAAATGCTGTAAGGTCACCTTAAAAAACAAAAAACAAAAAAAAAGACAAAATAGAAACAGAATCAAAAGAAAATTAAGAAAACTAAATAAAGAGCAATGAGAGCAAAACATTACTGAGAAATGACATGCACAGGATAAAATCGATACTAACCAAGTAAATCTAGTCGGAAAATGATACTTTCATCCATGTGTGGCCATCATCACGATGATTTTAGAATGATAAAAGTTTCTCTGTGGATTTGGGAGAAAAAAAGGGGTAGGGTCGATTAGGGTGAGGCAACAATCATTGTATTGTAGAATTAGGTTTTTTTTAACATATATAGGCAAGCGGGTTTAGGTTGAACCCTATCCCTAAATCTTAAAATGGAACTCGCCCGCCTATATATGTCAGTGGGTGGGTTGCTGACATGGACCTGCTTTTTTCAGGCAGGTATGGGTGCGGGTGTGGGCGGGTGGCAGGTGATGGGGCCGTTTTTGTGTAGCCTTAGAACTTAAATAAGGTCACTTATAAGCCAACTACACAAAGCACATACTAACAGTCTCTTTCCCATTATGCAATCATTTGCTTCAAAAAATTATATATGTGCCTTTATGCTATGAGTGCAAGTGATATAGTAAATCATATATATTACAATAATAATCTTGTGATGTAGTTGAAATGAATTTCTGCTTATCTTGTATCCAAATAGAAAGCAAGAAGTAAAAGGCATCAATGTCCTCATCGAGCCAGATGTACTAGTAAGCCTATTAGCATTCATAATCATGATGTTATTTTTTTGTACATACAAACAATCCAAATCCACTTAATAACATGATCAAGGAGGCATCATAATGAGAAATTATGAACCAACCATAGCATTGTATTTGTGGTTAATTCATTTAAATTATAGGCATTAAAGACTAGGTTAAGACAACTTTTGACTTGAGATATCTTACTTATCTACTTAGTATAATAACTAGACAAAAAAAAAGTAGTTGAAATATGCTAAATATATCAAATACTCAAAAGCATATAAAATCATCTCTTCATATCCAATCCCAATGGAAATCAAGTTTCCAACCTCTATACACACACTCACTTATATATATACATACATAATTGAACTTCAAATATAAACATATCATGTATAAGGTACCCACCAGAAAGATTAGAAAGCGCTTTAACACTCTTTTCAATATTAATCCTTAGAATCATAATTATATAATCATATACATTGATAAGCATATTGAACATATGCAACGGCCGCTTACGGACGTCACAGATGTTGTTACATTTATTCTTTTTACCATTATTTAAGATAAATTATTTAAATGAAAACATAATTTGGAAACATACCTCAAGATCTATGCATACATTTTTTCACATTTAATAAATTACTTAATTATAAATATTCTTTAAATAGTTTATCAACACCAAAACAATAAAGCTACAATTTAAATAAAAATTAACATAACTCTTAAAATCTACTTACACAGTTTAGTAGGTCAAACTTCAAATACCGGTAGGCCGAACATGACCGGTAGTCCAAACTTCAACCACTAGTAGGCTATCTGAGGCTCTACAAAATCAAGGATTTAAAACACTAAGATCGGCAGGCCGAGACAAGGTAATCGGTAGGCTGAGACAAGGTATTCGGTAGGCCGAGACAGGGTAATTAGCAAGTAGATGACAACATCGACAGTCCGATCTAAAATGGTCAAAACGCCGACCTGTTGTTAAAAACAAAATTTTAATTTAAAACAAGTCTCATTATTTTAAAGTGAGGAAAGATAAATAATAAAGTTATAGAGACATAATTCAAATCTTTAAAACTCTTGAAATAAACATACTCAAAAATTAAACATAATTTATAACTTTGAATTTCTTCCATGACGTTCTTCCCTTTTCAATCCATCCCTTCATGCTCACACACCTGTCCTCGCCCTCCACCTATTTCATAATCCTCTTACCCTTATCTGCAACATGATGTAAGACTGAGTAAGCAAACACCTAGTAAGTACATTTCATCTCACAATGTAAAATATTTTATGAACATCTTTATGAAACATCATAACTCTAATCATCATCATCATAATAGAGCACTAGGCATAGGTCCATATAGAACATAGCTTTCATTAGCATTAACCATATTAAAACTTCATTCATTTTATCTTCAGAGCCCAAGTATTGCACCATAATCATCATTGTAGGCACGCTGTCATGAGAGGAGAGGGGTAGCTAATCCCAAATCAAACATGACATCATAAACATAAACATAACATAAACATGAGTGTGCAACACTTATTTAGGTGATATACATATATATATATATATATATATACTTTTATACTTTGAAATACTTCATCATCAAAACATACATAAACTTTTATGCTTCAAAACTTTCATAATAAAACATCATGTATAATTATCATGGGAAATCATCTTAAAACCATCATGAACATAGATTCCAAATTTTATAAATTTCATCATATTGCAGGTGAAAATGTACTTACCTGTTTAGCTTACTAAACCTAAATTGAAGATGGCGTCGTTGCGGTCTTGATGTGCTCACTCCTTGGTGTTTCATGTCATATATTCATTTAGAATAAAATTAACATTTATCTATATTCAAGGAATCATCCAATACAATAATACATTATTCACACCTCCATTTCAAGAAATACATGAACACTAATATATTTTACCAATTTATAAGTACTCATGCAAAAACTGCAATACTACTACATGCTTGACCTTTATGCGTTCATAATTCAATAACTTAGAAATCACAGACAATTAAAGCATGAGACTTTAGAGGAACAAAGCTAACACATAAACATATTATTATGATTTTTCGTTGGTCATATAAAATCCATTTAATAACCAAAACAAGTCACAAACTTTATGTCATAAAATCTGCCAGCAATAGTTGGGTAGTGAACAACCTTAACTAAAGTCTATAAAATAAAATATCTATACCATAAAATAATTCCACAAAAATGCTGCATGTAATAAACACCTAGAGCTACAACATATCTAGAAATTACCTTTAAATAAATTCAATACAATCCAAAACATGTACTAGAAGTCAGAGAGAAAAATAACTTCAAACATATCTGGCAGCGAGCATCCTTTGCTAAATATTTTCAAACAAATAGCATAAAATTACTTTGACTCCAAAATTTTTATGGCACATAAATACAATACCAGAAAAATGGTTGTTACTAGACAAATTCATTTAGCCATAATAAAATGTCATAGAACCAAGAAGTCTAAAATTTATAAGTTTCACAGCCATAAGAACCTAGTTTAAAGAAAATTCAATATCTCATAAAATATACATGATATTACTACAAAACTTTTTGATTCACAACATGACATATCCATGAATACTTCTACCAAATTTCGTAAAAATGAAAACACTTTTGCCCCTTGAACAAAGACCATACATTAGTGCAACATACCAATCAGCAATCATAAAATAGTGAGTGGTAGAGAGCAAAAATTTAATATCTCAACATAGAGAACTCCAAATGGCATGAAATTTTGATAAATATCACACAACACATACATGAATATCATACTAAAATTTCAGTGCAAACAGATATTCCTAGACAAAAATAAAGTAGTCAAATTAAAGGGGAAAAATACATTTTAGAAATAAATCAAGACTGAATTCCTACCTCAAAATAATTCTTCTCAAATTCCCTTTGAATTTGCTTAAAAGAAAACCCAATATTTTTTTCTATTGTTTGTAGGAGAATAATGGAGAGAAGAAGGAGAAGAAACAGGGAGAAGGAAAGAGAGAGTCTAAAAATATATTTCCAAGAGAGAAGAAGAGAGTAATAGAGAAAGAAAAGAATACTTGTGAAAAATTTACAAGCGCTATGGTGGGAAAGAAAAGAATACTCATGAATGGAAGCAAATTTTCCTTAAAAATTAATTACAAATTCGTGGGAGATTGAAGGAAATTAGGGGAAAGATGTCAATGATTGGTCCACTTACCAAATTTCACTTTTTCAAAATGGGAAACTCTATCAATTATCCAATCATCATAAGAAGTCAAATATTCCATCCTATGAAATAAAGAAAAAGGCCAAAAATATGTCAATTACTCAGAATTTATCATCCAATCATATCCAATCATCAATGCCACAATTTTGGTGATCACCTGCTGATTACTCGTTAACTATTTTTGACCTGTCGATGGTTTACTTTGGCCTGCCGATGGTTTACTTCAACCTACTGAAGTCATGAGGTCCGGCCTATAGATTAAATTCATCGGCCTACCATTCTGTGAGGGATAATTTAGCCTACCAAACTTGAAGGATCGGCCTGCCAAACTGCTACATACACTCAAATACAACAAAACCTTAATTGATTGCTAATTAATTATCAAACATGTAACATAATTGACATGAACATCTGGAGCACATCAATTCCACATGACTGTTACCTATCATAATACTTAAAATAAAATAATTTAGAAACATTTTATATAAAGAAAAATACTTAACATCGTTACTTATTTAACATAATCCGTTATATGAAAATTGGCGGGTGTTACAACATATCTATAGATGTTAGTTATGAACTTAAAACAGCAATGAAATATAAATAATAACAAATTTCTCCACATATTGTGATTCATATAATAAACTAAAAGTATGTATATATAAAATATATATTCACAAAAATTCGTGTATATTCGTTCACTATATATATTTATTAAACAACCAAAAGCTATATATCATAATTAGTAAACATTGAAAGGTTATCATGAATAATGAAAAGTCCAAATAGCTCACTTGAAATAATATATTTCATCTTTAGTTGAGCAAATAAGATATTGATCTCTTGATGCAGGTAATTTAATAGCCATATTATATGCACTATAAATAATACATATAAAGTGAGATATAAAAGAATTCCATATCTAAGAAACCAAATGTGAATAGCAATCAGTACTTAAATAACTATATAGGCAATAAATGTTTAAATTTCATTTTATGAATAAATTTATTTTCATGCACATGCCTCTATATATATATATTTTAACATTTAAATAAATACCTCAGAAAGCACATATTCAATTACATATATATATATATATATAAAAGAGAAGCAAATTTAAATTCGATAAAGTATATATACGACCAACCTTTGGTTGTTGTGAGAATTTTGGTGGAGTTCTAACATAGAGGCAAGAATTAACGAAACATGAGAGTTAGATGTTCATAAATAACCAGTTGGAAGAGGCTTGTCGAGTGGTGGTATATAAGGAAAACAAGTGACAACCAGCTCTTGATAATTATCTTTTCTTTTTCTTTTATAAACTAATTAATACAATTTAGTTTAATAACATCAGAACAAAGGTAATCTTCAAATCAGAAACAATTTCATAGAAGAATATATAAAATAAATTGATAGAATTGTTAATTATTAATTAGTCATGTAAAATTCTAAAACTTGTCCATGCAAGCACATCAAGCTTGTTCCATGAGGAACCAAGCCTTCACACTGCATCTAATAACTTAAAAAAATTAAATTAATAAAACTTAGGCATCTCAGTAATAAGTATAAATGCATTGTGAACATGTTATTATTGGCTAAATTTGTATGTAAGAATTTACGGGCACCACAACATGTCCAACTTGTATATGGAAAAGGTTTTAGTTTAAAAATTTTAAAATTTCGCTACATACTCGTTTTTCAACATAAAGGATCCTGATCGGCCTAGAAGCAATATGGAGGAACTCTAACAACTAGAATGGAAACTTTATGTTGAGGTCCAGCCTGAATCGCTTAGGGGCCAGGCAATGGCGTCTGGCCTGGGCGTACTCCTTCAAGCCTCCATAGGACCCACCTTGCGGGGCCCCCGAACTTATAGCTCTTATTAGTAGACCATCCCCGTGCCACCCACTCATCCATACTGTCCCCTCTGGGGCCCTCTAGCCCCTTAGGGTTTTCTTTCGCATCCCTGGGGTTCGAACCTCAAACCTCCCTTAAGAGGTTCTTATTTCCTTCTCGAGTACCAATTGAATTAGGGCCCCTGGACATATGGCACTTCTTGACCATCCCCGAGCTACCCGCTCATCTGTACTGTCCCCTCTGTACTAGCTCAATTGGTACTCGAGAAGGAAATAAGAACCTCTTAAGGGAGGTTTGAGGTTTGAACCTGAGGGACGCAAAAGAAAACCCTGAAGGGCTAAATGGCCCCAGAGGGGACAGTATGGATGAGCGGGCGGCATGGGGATGGTCTACCAATAAGAGCCATAAGTCTAGGGGCCCTGCAAGGTGGGTCCTATGAAGGCTTGAGGGAGTACGCTTGGGCCAGACGCCACAATAAAACGTGCGTTTTATAGCTTAATTGGTACTTGAGAAGGAAAAAAGAACCTCTTAAGGGAGGTTTGAGGTTTGAACCCGAGGGACACAAAAGATAACCCTGAGGGGCTAGAGGGCCCTAGAGGGGACAGTACGGATGAGTGGGCGGCATGGGGATGGTCTACCAATAAGAGCCATAAGTCCAGGGGCCTCGTAAGGTGGGTCCTATGGAGGCTTGAAGGAGTACACCTAGGCCGGATGCCACACAAGCTAGTCTTCATCATCCTAGACATTTATAAGACTAGCTATGCCCTTTGATTTAAGTTCAAGGCTTCCAACAATAAAGTTGAATAAGAGACATTAATTGTTTTAAGAGCTTGGAGTGAACCACATATGCATCCATAACGATTCGTTGCTCATGGTTCAACAAGTGGCCAATGGTTTTCAAACCCTAGAAGAGAGGATGATCAAATATTTAAAGAAAGTCAAAGAGCTACTCGGTCAGTCCAAAAGCTTTATAGTGATCCAAATTCCTAGGGCAGAGAATTCAAAAGCTGATGCACTTGCTCGGCTTGCTACGAGCTTAAGAATGATAGCTTGATATTTGTCTCTATAAAAAGGCTAGCCAAGCCTAGCATTACAAGACTAGAGACTATGAATGAAGCAACCGAGTAGATGGGAATGTTGATGGACCCAATCATTAGGTACCCAAAAACTACTGAACTGCTAGAGGATTGAGAGGAAGCTCAACAGATCCATAACAAATCTACCCTATACATGATGATTGAGGGAAAACTCTACTGATGAGGTCACTCAGCTCTTTACCAAAGATGTGTCAAACTCGAGGAAGCGAAGTACCTAATGGAAAAAAGCCACTATGGCCTATGCAATAACTACGCAGGTGGTCGATCGTTGTCCGTCAAATGCTTCTGGCAGGAATACTACTAACTGACCATTGACCAAGATTCCAAGGACTATTGTTTGTAGATATCTTAAGTGTCAACAACATGCTTGGATGCTTAGCTACCACCCTAAGCTGCTCACCTTAGTCATGTGTGGTTGGGCCTTCGCCAAGTGGAATATTGAGCCCATAAGACCTTTTCCCATAGCTTGATCGCATTTTAAGAATTGTATTATCGTAATAAATTATCTCTCAAAGTGGATAGAGGTGTATTACCATCTTGCAATATATTATCTTGTGAAGTGTATAGAGGTAGAGCCTTACACCGAGATCACGAAGGCCAAATGCACCAATTTCATCTAGAAGAACATCATCTGTGTTATGACATTCCTCATACCATTATCACTGATAATGCCCAACAGTTTGAAGCAACAAACCTGAAACAAATATGTAAGCAACTTGGCATTAAGAAAGTTATGGGTTGTACTTGGAAAATCATGTAAAACATAGTAGAATAGGGTTTAAAATTTTTTCTTAAACTTTCAAAATCCTTCTCGTGATGCTACATGCAAATAATTGTATAAACACAAACTTACAAGTTCGGCAATAACTCTAGATGATCCAGCATTCTAGAACCTTTAGATATTCTTTGCTATTCTTCTCCTTTTAGATCAACTAGTGTGTGGGCAGTGGTGAGATTTCTTAGAAAATCCCTACAATATCTCCTTCCAATCTTTCTTAGTAGAGATTCTTTAAACTCTAAAGGGAAAAGCAAAAGAATACTAAATGGATGCCAGAGAAAAGTTTACAGAAAATAGAACCTCCATGATCTATTTATAGATACACTGGCCAGGTGGTTAAAATAGAATCTCTAGAAAGATTTTCTTAGAGAAAATCAAGCCCACCACTAGGATGGTTGGGCATGATATATCATCTCTCCAATAGGAGAAGACACATGTTGATGGGCAAAACTTGTCTAACAAATAATTTCTCAAATCCTCACCGTTGCAATCACTCAAGAGTAGAAGGAATAAAACGTTGAAAAAAATAACAACAAGAGCATGCATAATTTATAGTGATTCACCTTAATTGAATGCTTCATCCACTTTAGGTTTTCTCATGTGGTAGGGTTTCATATGAGAAAATAAGTATAGAAGGGGTTTAAGCCAAGAACTAGACTTAGGCTGCTTTCTAAAATCAGCCCCTTTTAATAGTTCTCAAGGTCAGCCATGGCCTTACCTTTCAAGCATTATTTATAGTCAAAAACATGATAATCTCTGCTCCTATTGGCTAAATGATGTCACTGTGATCTCTTATAGGACTTGTCCCTTTTGAGTATTATACATTCAGTAGAACTTGATTAGCTTAAGTACTTATCATCATCTTAGAGATCTTCTAGTTTGAATATAGATGTGAATAGGCTATTTTATAATTCTCGGGTATCATCTAAGAATTTTATAGAATGCACTAAGGCTACAAGGGCCGAGATCTGTCTTGGGCCTTCCTAGGCCTAACTCGGTGACCTAACAACAACACGTGTCCCAACTACCTAATTTAGTGTGATTCTATATCCATCCAGCATTTATCCAAGATTTGATTTTGGTTCAAACTAAGATATTATTTATTTTAACTTTTAAAATAAATATCTTCCATGACTTTCTTAGTTATTTAAATTATTTCATAAAATAAATAATTATCATTAGAATCTATTTTAACTTTTGAAAAAGAGATTTATCTACACCAAGTTAACAAATAGATTACATAAAGGCCATGTGATATATTTGAATCATTGAATCATGGAATTGGTGCCACATAGACTCCCAAAGTTTAGGTGCATGGTGCCACATATAGTCCATGTAAAACCAATGACTTTAAATTTACAAAGAATTCTAAAATTTGGGCCATCTTGAAATTTTTAATAACTTTGCGTGTGCTAGCCAAGGAAGCTTGCCGCTGCTTGAAGTCCCCGCCGCCTGCTCGCCACCCTGCCACTCGCTGTCGGTAACTTGGAGAAAGCCAAAAGCTGCCACCCCTTTTGAGCTACCAAGGCCGATTCTAGTGTCATCTAGCCTCTATTCCTCTAGCAGTTTACATCGTTGGATTCCTCTTATTGAGGAGAGTAAGGCCCAGCCATTCCTCGAATGAGTGATTACCAGAAAATCAAGCCTCATGTCGCATTCCTTCACCGGTTTTATGTCATTTTTCCAGCAAATCAAGCTCTATTTCAGAAAACCAAATTTGGAATGGTGATCCTCACATCGAGAGCTCCATTTTTGTATAGGTCTCCACTGCCACCTCATTGGTCAACCTTGGTCAACGTCAGTCAACAGTGGTCAATGGTTGACCCTGACCACCAAATGGGAGAAGACGTCATTCTGACTAGTTTTTGACATTCTAGATGCATTCATTGTGTCAGATTTACGAGGCAAAATTTTGAAGGTAAAGTTGGCGAATCAAAGTTTCAACGAATGACTGCATTCTAGATCTTTTTTGCCACCAAAGGTCATCGACCAAGTTGGTAAGGGCTCTATTACTCGTCTCTCATGATATTTTTATTTCATTAGTTAATAAAATTTTTTAATTTAAAACTAAATTATCTGGATTTCATATTGTTATTGTTGCTATTGTTATTGCTATTTGGTTGTTGTCATTATTGTTTTTATGATTATGGATGTGTTGTTGTTCTTATTATTATCGTAATTATTATTGTTGTTGCTGTTAGCATTATTATTATTGTTATTTTTATTGTTATTATTATTACTATTAACTAAAACTTGTTGTTGAATTGATTTTATGTACACTTTGATCTCGAGAATAATACATATTGGATGCCTGCTTGATCCTTTTTTATTTGAGATTTGGGCCAATGATATGGTATATAATCGTGGTCTTGAAAATGGAATTTTTATGATATGATTGATGTGGATGGAATAGTGAATGATATTGGGTGAATTATCGTTATGTGATATAAATATAAATGCTCTGGGTGGTACATCTTAAAGTTATGGCACACCACAACATAATTGTAAAATGTTTTCTTATAGGTTTAAAATTTTTGTTTTAACAAAAATAAGTCATTGTGCTACCGAAATTTCGTCAAAACTAACTAATGTGGATAGAATGATTTAGGATGGGACTTGGTAGCCAGATGGGTTATAACTAGATCTTCTAAATGTTGAGATCTTACATGGCCCCCTTGAATAATTTCAAAGGCCATCCAAAGTGTCTATCGAAGTTATATCCCATGGTGTGCTCATTCGTTGGGCACAACAAGCATTTAATATTGATGGTACTACCTCTGCTATATGGCCTATCTTATGGGGTGCTCTTTTAGGCCACAATAGATACAGGTTGCTCATTTAGGGCACAACAAAACATTATGAATCATTCATTCTTTCTCTTCCTTCACTAACAACCCAAGACGTGCATGAAGAATTTGAGTGATGAATTACAAATTTTTAGATTTATTGATTTGCTTGATAAAGTAATAAATCGGTAAATTTTTACATTGTTATGGAAAATTTGTTTATTAACTATATAATAATCTTATGTAATAATAATAGTAAGGAAAAACCAAGAGTCGAGTAATAGATTTCCTACTGGGTATAGTGTGCTTCTTCCCCTAGTTTGCCTTTCAAGTTAGTCGATCGATCCTCGTGTCATAGATTGTCGTCGAGCTTCTCGCTATCTTGTTGGTGTATACAGGATACATGGAATTGAACACTCCTTGTAGAGGATATAACCTTTACAAATCCTATTTAATTGTATATTGAAATTATTTTTTATTTATTTTATTATTTTTAACTGCGTAGTTGTATTTTTATTTATTTGATAAACATTCTTTTAAAATTTTGTATATTTTCAATTTAAATTTTCTATTTGTATTTTATTTTTTTATTTAGCATTAAATACTCCCAAGCATTTGAAATTGTTTTATAAATTTATGGGTCCCACTTCAGTTTCCAAGTGTTTGCAATTTTCTAGATCTTTAGAAATAATTCTTTCAATTAAGTCACTACCCCTGATTTTGGGTCGTGACACTTAGGTGTCAAAGTAATGGTTGTAAGGTTCTTGGAATTTTCCCTATTGGGTTTTGGTTGATTTGCGTCAATTATTAGGAAGTAATCATTTGGAATATAAACTCCATGCACCAAATAGTCAGGCTAGATAAAGTTACATCTCTCATAATTTTCAATATCAAAATTCCTCTATGCTCTCCCATTTATTTCAAAAAGTTTTTTATCTGACATCGTTCTTTTATCATTTTATGACATCGTCGATCTTATCATATCATTTTTCTAACAAGTGGGTTGTGTGTTATTGGTTATTTTGGCAGACGAGGATAAACTAAGTTGATGTTTTTGAGATTTTGTTTAACCTTGTATTCTTATCCACTTGGTCTCTTATTCATGTTTGAGAAGCCAAAAGACTATTTATAGATTTCTAAGGCTTGTGATCATTAGTACCTATTATCGACTCACTCCTTATTTATAGAGGTCATCCCCAAGATTGATTATTATCAGATAAGGCCTCAAAAAATTGAATCATGATCTATATCTGATAAAATCGCATCTGAAACACATAATCAAATTATCGTTAGATCGGCAGGCCGAATGAACGAATCAGCCTATCGAACTTGCTCCATCGGTAGGCCGAACAAACTGATTGGCTTGCCAAACTTACGATAAATGATCCCTACGAATCTTTTATTTTCCACCTGAGATTCTTTGGGTAAAGCCTCAGTAGTAATTCAAATAACTAAATAGAGAAGTTATCTAATTAAAACAACCATATCTATATAATCTCTAGGAAAATAAATATTCTAGATAATTTAACAAGTTTATCTTGAATTAATTTACAAAATTAATTCAACCGATAAACAGACATGAATTATCTTATCTTATCAAATTTCAACCAATCTAATAATTTGACATAAGTCACAAAAAGCGAGCAAAGGAGACCTGATGGACAAATATAATTCAAGCTCTGATAATTATAAAATATAATATCCTACATTTTATAATTATCAACTCTAACGCTATTTCACTAAAAGCTTAGAACTGCACTCTCAAACCATATAAAATTACAAAGCCTAAATTAGCTAAGTGTCAAAGACAAATCATAATTTATCATATTCTTATAAGATATCCATAATCGACTTAAGAACAAATTCTATCTTACCTTCTTGATTATTTTTCTCTTATGTTCCATTATCTTACTATTAGAAAACTTACCATTCAAAGACAGTATACCATTTGGTTAAACCTATGTATCTAAATGTTAAGCGCTCTAGTTTTCTAATTACAAAATAACACATATAAGAGGATATTTTTGACTCCTAAAAAGGAGCTATGGATTCCGTATCCATGAATAACAAGTTTATGCTATCAAGAGTCTTGTTTCCAACGTACTAGTATACGTACCATCATGCAATATGGATGTCACTCTTTGGTACATCAAAAGACATAAGTCAAGACAACGGGCCCATTAACCATTTCAAGATTAAGATACAACACATATGATTGTCTAAAGTAAATTGATTTGCCTAGATAGAATTATTAATTCAAATCAATTCCACTTTATGTCCCGATCCAATACATCACCTATGACAATGTACTAATGTTTCTATTGGTTGAGTCCAACTCTGATGATCAAGACAAACCATCTCTCATTAGGAATATAGACAACATAATAATCTTTAAATGTATAAAGCACCTAACTTTATTCTTTCGATTACGGATCTTATAATTTAGATTGTCACCTTTTGAATCATGTCTTTTGCATAATCTGTCCATCATATGCCTCATTCTCAAAGGCTTAGACTAATAGTTTTAGACTTTTGTTTGCTTATCATATATTCAACAAATATGAACATAAAGAGAACAACAATTTGGTATATGAATAATAGATAAATTTTTTATTAATAAAAATGTCTTAAAAAATATATTACATTTTTACTCCTTAGGGCATACATGTCTAGCAATCTCCCATTTGCACTAAATGAGTAAACATGGCATATTATGCATCCCCATAGCTTCCACATGCCTCTCGAAAACTTTCGCAGTTAGTGTCTTTGTAAATGGATCAACTAAATTATCCTTAGATGCGATTTTTTATACAACAACATGCCCACCCTCAATGAAGTCCTTTATCACATGATACTTCCAATGAATATGCTTACTCTTCTTGTGAAACCTTGGTTCCTTAGCATTATCTATCGCTGCAGTATTATCACAAAGCAACGATATGACTTATCAATGTTAGGAACTACCTCAAGAGCCCCAAGAAACTTGTGGAGCCACATTGCTTCTTTTAAAGCATCACTAGCTGCCACATACACGGCCTCCATTGTTAAATCTGAATCCTGTTTGACACTTCTCTAAACAATGGCACTGTTGCCCAAAGTAAACGCAAAGCCAGAAGTTGATCTCCTCGAATTTAGACAGGATTGAAAATCCAAATTTGTATATCTTAGAGGTGTTAAATCCTCACCTGAATATACAAACATATATCCTCGAGTCATTCTCAGGTACTTAAAAATATGCTTGACCACAACCTAGTGGTTTGGTCCTAGATCTGACTAAAATCGACTTAATTTTCCAATCGCATAACTAATATCCGGTCGTGTGCAAAGCATGGCATACATGAGACTACCCGCTACCGAAGCATAAGGCACATTTTTCATGTATTCTCTTTCTTCATCAGACTTTGGAGAGTCTTTCTTAGAAAGAGTAATTCAAAACTTAGATGGTTGTCTACCTTTCTTAAAATCCTGCATTATATACCTCTTAAGAATTTTATCTATATAGCTAGCTTGGGACAAAGCTATCATTTTGTTATTCCTAACTCGAAAGATCTAGATATTGAGAACATAATTAGCTTCACCTAAGTCTTTCATGTCAAACTGCTTCGTCAACCATAATTTGACCGATGACAATGCCCCAACGTCAATGCCAATTAGTAGAATGTCATCTACATGTAACAGTAGAAAAACTACTTTCCTATCCTTTATGTGTTTGTAAACACATGGATCATCCACATTTTGTTTGAAACCATAAGTCTTAATCACTTGATCAAATCTTATGTTCCAAGAATAAGAAGGCTACTTAAGTCTATAAATTGACTTTAGCAGCTTACAAACCTTACTCTCCTGACCTTAGTCTTAAACCTATCTAGCTATACCAAATATATGGACTCATCAATATAGCCATTCAAAAAGGCCATCTTAACATTCATCTACTATATCTCGTAGTTGAGAGCGGCAACTATGGACAAGAGAATGCGGATGAACTTAAGCATAGCTACAGGTGAAAAGGTTTCCTCATAATCGATTACTTTCTTTTACGTGTATCCCTTAGCTACCAGTCTAGCCTTATAGGTTTCAACTTTTCCATCTGCTCCTCTCTTTCTCTTTTGGATCCACTTACACCTAGGTTTTACCCCTTTGGGAAGATCTCCAAATTCTCAAACCCGATTAGTCTCCATAGACTTAATCACATGTTCATGGTTTCCTTCCAGAGTTTTGAATTAATATCCTCCATGGCCTCTTTGTAAGTGTAAGGATCCCTATCATGTTCATCCGATTCAGCTAAGAAGGCTACATCATTGAACATATATCTCTCAGGTTGACACATGATCCTCCTACTACGCCAAAGCCCCAGAGGTTATTGTTTGGTTGGTTTTTCTACACTGATTTGAATGGTTTTATTTGAAACCCCTAGAGTGATCGAATCACTCACCAACTCCTCAAGTACCAATTTATTTCGAGGCTTAAGCCGTCTTTGTAACTTTCCTCAAAGGAAAATTGCATTAGTTGAGACCACAACTTTATTTTCCTTTAGGTTATAAAAATGATCTCCTTTAGTCCCTTTTGGATATTCTACAAACACACAAACTTCTAAATATGCTTCCAACTTATTCGCTTCCTTATACAAGATATAAGCCAGACATCCCCAGATGCGAATATGGTTTAAGAATGTCTTCTCTCCCGCCCACAACTCACGAGAAGTTTTAGGAACCAATTTTAAAGGCACATTGTTCAAAAGCTAACATGGAATTTGTAGTGCATATCCCCAAAAGAATAAAAGCAATGATGAATAACTCATCATGAACTAACCATGTCCAACAATGTCCTATTTCTTCTCTCAGTCATGCCATTCCACTACGGAGTGCCTGTGGGGTCAAATGGGATAAAATCCCATCTCTAATAAGTGTTTCAAGAACTCATCGGAGAGGTATTCACCACCTCGATTGGATCAATGTATCTTTATGGGTTTAACTAATTGCTTTTCCAATTTAGCTTGAAACTTCCTGAACTTGTCAAGAGTTTCGCTTTTGTGAAGCTTTAGGTAGACATACCCATCCCTTGAGTAATCATCAATAAAAGTGACGAAATACTCATACCCTCCTCATGCCCAAATGTTCATAGGACCGCAAACATCATTATACATAAGTTCTAGAACCCTTTTGGCCCTATTACCTTTAAACCCAAAGGGTCTTTTGGTCATTTTACCCTCCAAACATGATTCACATTGTTGTAGAGATTCCACCTTTAAGTGACTTAAAGGTCCATCCCTTACCAACCTTTGAATCATATTCATGTTAATATAACCTAGTCGTCAATGCCAAAGATAAGTCTTATTAGAGCGAGGAGCCTTAAGTCTTTTAGAGTTATTATTATTAACCTTAGTGTTAAGCAGTAAGTCCATCTTAGGTCTGATAAAATATAGATTGTTTTGTATCCATTCATTACAAATAAAAGATTTGTTTTTACGAATCACCATTTTATTATTAAAATAAACTGCATAAGAGTCTTTAAATAAACAAGCTACAAATATTAAATTCCTTTTAAGTTTAGGAACACAAAAACAATCTCGCAAAACTAAACCCCTATAATTATCAAAATGAAGAAGGATGTCTCCCACTGCTTTAGCCAACACCAAGGATCCGTCGCCTATTCGAAGCGTGAAGTCCTTATGCAGCAGACTTTTCGTTTCTTTGAACCCTTGCAGAGAAACATAAACATGATTAGTAGCTCTAGAATCTATGTCCAAAGTGCCATTGGATTCCTTAACCAATCAAGTTTCAATCACCAGAAGATCACACTTACCTCCTCGGGAAAAGAAAGTCCTTATAATTCTTCTTGATGTGGCCGACTTTCCCACAAAAAAAGCACTTGAGCTTCTTTGGGTTCTTCTTTTTCTTCTTTTTTTTCTTGCCATTTGCAAGAATGGAAGACTTCCTGTTCTTAGCTCATTGCTTCTTTCCATTCCCAGAGTGAGGATTGGAACCAAATGCAGCTGCCAAGTTGGCCTCGCCATAAGTAGGAGCTTCCTTAATCAGATTTTTGAACTCCTATAACTGCTTCATTAGCTCAATGAAGGTCATATCCCATCTATTGCTTAAATTTAATGAAGCTCTAAATGGGATAAACTCCTTAGATAGAGTCTCAAAGACCATAATTATCTATGTTTCAACATCTATTTTAGCGCCATTGGTTTATGCCTCACCAAGGTAACCTGTGACCAACATCATATGCTCCTTCATAGGATTCTCCAGTCTTTGTTTGTAGTTTAAGAGTTTCCAAAGTGCCCCTTGCCATTTTGTTAGGGCTTGGCCTCTAAACATGTCTTCAAGATTATCCAAAATCTATTTCGTAGTCTTATAATCTTCATGTTGAGCTTGCAGCACGTTATTTATGTTGGCCATAATATAATAGCGGGCCTGATTGTTAGCAACTTTCCAGTGATCATACACTTGGATTTGCTTATTATTGGAATCTCTAATAGGCTCGGGAGGACACGGAGTTGTCAGCACAAATTTCAGTTTCTCAAAAGATAGGACGATATTTAGGTTCCGTTTCCAATCATTAAAATTCTCACCCATTAATTACTTTTTGTCAAGTATCAATGATAAAGCATTTTTAGACATTTTAATCTACAATGAAGAATCATATACCAAAATTAAGCAAGCATATCATAATAATTTAATAAGATAACACAATCATGTAAAACATACAATGTACTTATGTGTCAAAACCTTGAAAGAATCACAACCTTACAACGATAATCCCCAACTCAAAATTCAACAAGCCGCCTAAGGGAGACTTGCCAAATTCAATTAAGAACACGGAATCTCCTCTTGATTAATATATGTCATCTAGGACCCATATGATCTAGCATATATTAATAATTGTTTCTTTAGCCATCAATGTTATTAACAGAGCTTCTAAGGGAGGTTAATAATAAAATCAACATGATTGCATAACCATCGTTTCAATATTTTATCTATGATTTATAATCACCACCTAGGAGTGTGCAATGATGAATCATGCTAAAGTAGCATATTCTCTCGGAGATCTAATCTTGGTACATGATGAAGTCCCTTCCTTGGGGTCGAACCATCATGTGTTACCTATGGACCAACAATGGAGGCTGTAGGTCCTCTCTTCGAAAACCTTCTCCCACTGAATCTTTTAAAGTCAAGGTTTTGTTTTAAAAAAATGCATGAACAATTCTAAATAAGCGGCACTCTCTATTCTATACATGTCATCAACATACATCGAAAATCATATTATAATGTAAACAAGCAAAGCAATCATGCAAAGCCACAAGCAAAATAATAATAAATAGCCATAATATTAGGGTTCCACCCTAGAGAAAACAAATTAAAGATTACAAGAGATTAATCGAAACATATTATCGATTCTTCATCCTTAAATATTCAAGTTATGTCCGTTTTCTTATAGCATCGATCTTTTAGTCCTCAATCCCAAATAGATCAAATACTTCATTATTTTCGATCATCACAAAATTTCATATTTCTCATAATTGTTCCAAAAATAAAATCAAAACTGCATCAAAAAATACACATTTTCTAAAAACAACAGCTTTCTGCCGGCATGTCAATTTGTGAGATCAGCCTATCGGTCAAAAACCATCAATCTGTGGAACTTGGAAATTTGGCTTGCTGTCAGAGCTAGTTGAAACCTACTCTGTGGATAGCCTACTGAACTTGAGGTTTGGCCTTTTGGTCTACAACCCTCTGCTGGCCAATCTAAGGGTTTGGCCTACTAACCGAGCAGAAATCATGTTTTTCTAGAAAACAATTGTTGCATAGTATTTTAATCTTATTTTCAACAATTCAAAAGCATAAAAATTTAGAGACTCAGGAAATACCTTTGGAATTGCTATCATCTCCATCTTCTAAATCTGTCTTCTCTTCGAATGATCATTTAATTACAAAATTCTTATGAATTTAAAATTAAATAATAATTCTTAGACGGTGATGATAAACCGCCTTCTAATTAAATGAAAAACCTAGATACATATTCTAACCTCTAAGGAACCATAACTGACACAAATTAATTAACTAATAAATAATTAAATAATAATTTAATCAACCATAATTAATTAATTAATAAGCATTAACCATATAATCTCATGACAACACAAATATGTAGAAACCCTAGAGTACCAACTCTCTAAAAAAAATTAAATTCAAGCATGTAAGAGATCAAGATCACATAATTTATACATATAGTATGATCACAAACTCTTAAATTTATGTAAAAACCATTGCTTTGATACCAATTGTTGCAAAAAACAGTACATAGTAGAATTTTAAAATTTTAATCAGAGTATTTTCAAAAATACAAGTTTGACACACTATATGCATAAATTAAACAGATCTTACTAACCTTTCAATGCTAGAGAACTCCTGCAATCTGTGAAGAAAAGAACATCTCAAAAGAGCCTCAACCGATTAGTCTTCTTTGCTATTCTCTATCCACGATCGGTATGTGTATGGGCACACCTCATACAACTCTTCCCCGTGACTCTCTTTCCAACAAATTGAGAAAACCTAGAACAAGCGTTTGTGATTTATGAACAATAGCTCTTCAAGGAGTTTCAGAGACTCACAAACTAGAGTGCTTACTCTTAATTTCTCAGCTAGTCTTAATAACTCAGAAAACTCACTCCTTGTTTATAAAAGTTGTCCCCAAGGTTGGTTATTATCAGACAAGGCTCAAAAATTTGAATTAGGATCTATATCTAGTAAATCATGTATGAAACACGTAATCAAATTATCGTTAGATTGGCAGGCCAAACTAACGGATCAGCCTACTACACATGCTCCATTAGCAGACTGAACTAACTAATCGGCCTGTCGAACTTACGATAAATGTTCCCTATGAATCTTTTATTTCCTACCCAAGATTCTTTGGATAAAGCCTTAGTTTTAATTCAAATAACCCAATAGAGAAGTTATCTAATTAAAACGACCATGTCTAGATAATGTCTAGTAAAATGAATATTCCAAATAATTCAACAAGTTTATTTTGAATTAATTTAAAAAATTACTTCAACTGATAAATAGACATGAATTATCTTATCCTATCAAATTTCAACCAATCTAATAATTTAACATAACTCACAATTTATTAGAAAGCACGCCATATCATTACAAGATTTATTATGAGCTAGCAAAGGGGACTTGATGGACATATATAGTTCAAGCTTTGATAATTATAAAATATAATATCCCGGGCATACATTGTATAATTATAAACTCTAACGCTATTCCATTAAAAGCTGAGAACTGCACTCTCGAACCATATAAAATTATGAAGCCCAAATTAGCTAGGTGTCTATGACAAATCATAATGTATCATATCCTTGTAGGATATCCATAATCGACTTAAGGATAAATTCTGTCTTACCTTTTCGATTATTTTTCTTTTATATTCCATTATCTTACTATTGGAAAACTTACCATCTAAAGATAGTATACCATTTGGTTACAGTTATGTATCCTAATGGTTGAGTGCTCTAGTTTTTTAATTATAGAATAACGCATATAAAAGATATCATCGACTCCTAAAGAGGAGCTGTGGATTTCGTATCTATTAATAATAGGTCTAAGCTATCAAGAGTCATGTCTCTAACATACTAGTATGAATACCATTATGTAATATGGATGTCACCCTTTGGTATCAAAAGACATAAGTCAAAACAACGGGCCCATTATTTACATCAAGATTAAGATACAACTTATATGATCGTCCAAAGTGAATTGATTTGGCTAGATAGAATTATTAATCTAATCAATTCCAATTTATGTTCTGATCTAATACATAATCACTTATGATAATGTACCAATGTTTCTACTTACAGAGTCCAATTTTGATGGTCAAGACAAACCATCTCCTATCAGGGATATAGACAACATAACAATCTTTACATGAATAAAGTACCTAACTTTATTCCCTCAATTGCAGATCTTATAATTTAGACCATCACCTTTAGAATCTTGTCTTCCACATAATCTATCCATCATATGCCTGATTCTCAAAGACTTAGACTGACAATCTTAGACTTTTGTTTGCTTATCATACATTCAACAAATATGAACATAAAGAGGACAATGATTTGATATATGAATAATAAATAAATTCATTATTGATAAAAATATCTCGAAAAACATATTACATTTTTACTCCTTAGGGCATACATGTCTTACAATTATACCATGTTATATCACGCTATGATAAGATATGTTATGTTATGTGTGGTAGAAGCAACATTAAATTATATAATGCACTTGCCTTATGTTAAGTATGGTTATGTTTGTTAGGTCGAGGAACATCAAAAACACAGTGGAATAGAGTTTTAAAATTTTTCATAAATTTTCAAGATTCTTCTCATGATGCTACATACAAATAATTGAATAGTCACAAACATACTAGTTTCGTAATAGTTTTGGATTATCAAGCGTTTCAAAATCTTTAGATCTTTCTTGCAATTTTCCTTCTTTTGGATCAACTGGTATGTGGGCGCTAGTGTGATCTCTTGGATTATCTCTACAATATCTTCTTCCAACCTTTCTTCTCGATAGAGATTCTTTACACTCTAAAGGAGAGAGCTAAAGGACACTAGATGGAAGCCAAAGAAAAGTCTCCTCAAGAATAGAACCTCTAAGGCCTATTTATAGACACATTAGCTAGTGGTTAGAATGAAATCTCTAGAGATATTTTCTTGGAGAGAATCACACCCACCACTAAGATGCTTGGCCATGATCTGTCATTTCTCTAATAGGAGAATGACACGTTTCCTAACTACATGATTTAGTGTGATTCTGTATCCATCCAGAATGTGCCAAAGATTTGATTTTGGTTCAAATTAAGATATTATTTATTTTAACTTTTAAAATAAATATCTTCCATGATTTTCTCAATTATTTAAATTATTTCATAATTCAAATAATTATCGGCAGAATCTATTTCAACTCTTGAAAAAGATTTTTATCTACTATAAGATAACAAATAGATTAAAGAAAATCATGTGAACTATTTGAAATTTAAATCATTGATGTGGCACCACCTTGGACTCCTAGAGTTCCAATATGTAGCACCACACACAATCCATCAATTGTGTGAAATTACAATTTTGCCCTTGATGACATAATTAAGCCACAAATTTTTATTGATCCATCTTAAATAATGTTGTGGAGCTAGTAAGAGGATCCAATGGACATATATAATTTTAAGCTCCAATAATTATTTATAATGGAATTATCTCATAATCATATTAATAATTATTATTAACTTTGGTTTGCACTAGTATCGTAAATAGAGGTTGCACTCTAAATTTTATGCAGAATTATTAGAAACCTTTAACATCAAATGTCATTAACAAGGTTGTCTATTGATATAATCATTTTTCATGTGATAATACCCTCCACAATAATATTCATAATTAGAATTAGGTTCATAGTTTTCCATATAACCTCTCTAATTACTTCTCTTTCCATTAGTTTCGTTAATTATCTAATGGATAACCTTTTATGAACAAATTATGAATGAGCATTTTGGATAATATTTGATTTCCCATATAAAGTAGCAAGATCTCTCCCGAATTAATACTCATGGAAATATTATCTAAACATCCTATTTTGTAGGAGTTATGGATTCCATATATGTGAGTAATGTTCCTAGGTATCTATATTAGTATGTCTCCAATATACCAAGGTATAGATCATGGATGTTACAAATCTTACTCATTGACAATCAAAAGACATAGTAAATGGATGTGAGTCCACTAATTACCTTAGGATTAAGGTAAGATCCATAAAATGATCATCAATTATAGAATTCTAATTTCTCGTCATGGAATTAAATAAGAAATTAAACTCTATCTTGGTATAGGTTTAATGTGTTCCAAACACACTGATGTCTTCATTCATTATTCACCATTACTATAATCTGGGTAAGATTAGTCCATTAAGTTGAAAATAAACAACATCACAATCTTGAGAAAGATAAAGTGCCCGTTTTTATCTACTGATTGTAAACCGAAGTTTGTATTAAGTATACATAATCATATCCTCTACATTATGAACTTTTCATATACATGATTTTGAACTTGTACAAGTATTGGAACCTTTATGATATTTGCATAAATATATATCAGCATATATATCATGAAGAACATCAAGGAATGTTATTTATTAATAATGCAACACTTTATTTCTCATAATTTTCAAAGGGATAAAACAACATGCTTTAAAAGCACTAGTCCCAAAATGTTTACATTATGTGATGTTATATAGTAATATGTTATACTGCATTCAATCAATAAGACAAGTTAAACAAATAAGTTAAGTAAAGAGCATCAAACCAACTTCTTGACCTACGAGGAGGATTAATGACCTCTCAACGTACAGGGAGGCATTTAGTGTAGTTCAGTTTAAGATCTAAGGTCGTTAAGGATCTTCATAAACCTAAACTTCTTGAAGATCCCACGAAATCAATTTAAACAATCAGTTGATGAGTATGATAAGATAGATACGTAAGATATGTTTTGAATAGAGCATAATTAGTTCACGCATGTTTTGACAAATGTTTTATGATAAGTTTTGTGAGTATGATTCCTACTTGCTTAGCGAAAGCACAACCAGATATATTCATGCTATAGATAAGAAACCTATCAACAGTGGTGAGTGGTAGATGAATGTTGGAAATGAGTATGGATACCGCTTACAAAATGTATCTTCCGTAATAAGTTTAAAGTAAATTAGGCATATCAAACTAAAATAGACCTCCATACCAGATTCAATATGAAATAAAAGCGAGCCTTTTCCTTTCTAGAATGGCAAAAGAAACCCCTTTATCTTTGTTGTCGTCACCTTTTACCGATAGCTTTGACGTTGAGTGCCATCTTTGGCAAAATTCTCATGGAGTTGGTCTAGATTGCTTTAAATTTTTTTTAGGTGCCCAGAATTCAAAAGAAGATGTTCTAGATTGCTTTTAATTTCTTCTTTTTTTATTTGGGAAAAATGGGTTGCTTTTCTTGCTTTTGATTTAAAAAGGGATAAACACAATTTGTATACGCAAAGCAATGACCAAGTTGATTCAAAAATCAGAAATCAAATACAACATATAAAACCAAAAAACAACAAAAACAAAATTAATGCATAGAAACTCAAGGACAAACATATACAACAACAACAACAAAAAATTTCATATTTAATTTCTAAAAGAAAAAATTAAATTGTAAATTACAACATTCAATTACATAATTAATTCCCAATTAATTTCTAAACATAAATTAATTTTAGAATACAAAAAAAAAAAGAGAAGCTTTAACTAAACATAGGTTCTGGCATTGAGAGGAACACTATCGGCAAGAGTGTGGATCCTAGCAATCACCCATTCGAGCATGGATCTCGGCATTTGCCTCAGAGTTGGCTAATTGGTGTTTGCCTTGAGCCCTCTCTCCTTAAGATCGACCCTTGTGAAGTTCGTTCGTGGAGGCTAGTGATGGTTGTTAAGGCATCGGTGGGTCGTCGCACGAAGGAGTGAGGTTAGCGAGAAGATGATGGCTCTCCTCCTTGGTCAACGATCCAGCTTCATGGGAGACTTGCTACTAATTTGGCACCTCCAAGAATGTGCATGGTCAAGCAAAGATCATCAGTGGACCATCCAGCAACGATGACGAGGGCTGGGAAAGAGAACCTAGTTGCAAGGCATAGTGAAAGAAGGAGAAAGAAAAGGAGTGAGATAGAGTTATGAAAGAAGGAAAAGAGCAAAGGAAAAGGAAGCTTTTGAGCTTGAGGTCCAATATTGACGGCGGAGCATGGAGTTGCACGCGACGGCATAAAGTGATTCAAGTTAGAGGGTGATGAATGAGAGAGAAATGAAAATAGGTTTAAAATTTGGAGATGAATGGAACTGATCTAAGTTAAAAAGACATGAAATTAGGGTTAGGATTCAAA
The DNA here is from genome assembly GCA_946598075.1 of Artocarpus hirsutus. NCBI lineage: Eukaryota > Viridiplantae > Streptophyta > Magnoliopsida > Rosales > Moraceae > Artocarpus > Artocarpus hirsutus. The sequence continues at coordinate 40,073 of CAMOHE010052021.1, forward strand.
ATTTGGTATTGGTTACATGTGATAGTTTTTGTATAAGCTTAACACTCTTTTAAGTTTCTTGACTGTTAGATTAAAATCTAACTGTCCTAATAAGAATTCCCCACCTGTAAAAAATTTTGGTATATTCCACTGTAGAATTTCTTTAATAATAATAACAACAATAATTTAAACTTGTCATTATTTTTCTAAAATAATTTATTTGATTTAAGGGAAAACTATGGTGGAGTGCAAGAAAATTCTCCACCGGTGGAGAATTTTCTTGCACACTGTTAGATTGAAATCAATTTTGATCTAACAAAAGGAAAAAAAACTACTGAGCGTATATTAAACCCTACCACATATAATTCAAAAACAAATTTTAATCCTTAAACTCTTATTCCTCATCAAATACACAAATCTCCCACAAATTCTTTGATCTATCTAGCTTCCACATCCACTAGAGAGCCCAAGGTCACGGGATCTGGTGTAGCCTTGTCATGATTTGCTCCCTCTTCCAAGCCCTCTAAGTGGGAGTGCCATTTTTGCTTCCAACCATTGACAATAGGTCTCGCAACCCTCCTTGATGCTACAAGTGTGCGGCGATCATCCAACAACCTAATCTTTTTCAGTTGTCCGTGTTTATGAGCTATTGTTGAACGCCAAATGCTAAAGTGTCATCACACGTTGCCCTCCTCACAATGATCCTCTCTAAGTCTCTTCTCTATCAAAACATTTTAGGTTTTTTTGTTGTAATTTTTTTTTTATTATTTTGTTCTTTTGATAGGAGTTGATATTTGTAGGGTATACTTCTTATATTTTCCTTATTTGAAAATATCATTCTTTTCAATCTTGTATTGACCCCAATTTTATTAATTTCTCAGTTTATTATCAAAAAAAGTTCATTTAACTGATGAGAATCAGTCTTTTTTTTTTAAACAAACCTCGCCTCATTCATATATTGATAAATTGTACATTTAAGGTTTTAGTGGTACTTGAGTAATATAGTATTTGGTGATGATTCACTTGTCTAAGAAGGTATCAATATAAATGAAAATTTAGATGCAATTGTTGAGAGGAATCACTAATCTTGGTGTCAGGGATATGCTCAGCACCCTTTTTGAGGAGCTTACCTTGGCTGGCCAACCACCTTGCTTGGACAAAAGTCATTCTTGAAGTTCATACAACTCCCTATTGATTGGTGCACCTTCCTGAGGTGGTCCTCAAGGCCTCCTTTGATTGCTGCTTAAGATGTCATCTTATTGGGAAGAACGTGTGCTTGGGTCTGATGGATATGGCTTAAAGTCGAGTAATAACCCATTCCCAAGGCCACCACATGACCTTATTATAGCCATTAGATAAAGAATTGTCCATCTTTTGGGATTGTAACACATGTCACCTACCACCCTGACACCATGGTATAGTGCACCCGAGTCACGGGGCAGACCCGCCCCGTGCCCGGTCCATGTAAGGCATTATAAATAGGAGCATTAACTCCATCCTCAAAGATTACACCTACAAATTCTTCAAATGCTAATAGTTTGCTTAGACGATCAAACATCACCCTAAACTACTCAATTTGTTCATGTGCACTTGGTCCTTCGCTAAATGGGCCATTAATCCCATAAGATTTCTTCCCAAGGCCCAGTCATAGTTTAAGTATTGCATAGTGGCCATTGATTCCTCATAAATTGGGTGGAGGTTGAGCCCTATACTGACATCATTGAGGTTAAGTACGCCAACTTTATCTAGAAGAAAATAATCTATCGATACAATATCCCATATGTGGCATCCGACCTGGGCGTACTCCCTCAAGCCTCCATAGGACCCACCTTGTGGGGCCTCTAGACTTATGGCTCTTATTGGTAGACCATCCCTGTGCCACCCACTCATCCGTACTATCCCCTCTGGGGCCCTTTGGCCCCTCAAGGTTTTCTTTCACGTCCCTCGGGTTCAAACCTCAAACCTCCCTTAAGAGGTTATTATTTCCCTCTGGAGCTAGTGAAGGATTATGATTACGTAATCCTTTACCATCCTAGGAAAGCAAACAAAGTGGCCGATTTACTGACTCAAAATCTGCAGCAACACTCATGACAATCAGTTTTCTATCTACACTTTTGTAGAAAGATATCAACGACCTTGGAATCGAGATGATTTTAAGAAAATTGTCGACATTAATGCTCTAACCCACCATCCTCGAGCACATGAAAGGTAGTCAAGAAATTGGCCCTGCCTTGGTTAAAATATGTAAAGAGGTTCTAGAAGGAAAGGAAACTGAGTTTAGCTTGTTGAAAGATGGCATACTTCATCACAAAGGAAAGATATGCATACCCAATGACAAAGAAATGAAGAAACAGATCCTTTTAGAAGCACACAAAACTCTATACTCTATGCATCCAGGAGCAGCCAAGATGTATGTGGATTAAAACAGAACTTTTGATGGATTGGAATGAAGAAGGATGTTGTACAATTTGTATCAAGGTTCCTTACATGTCAGAAAGTAAAGGCAAAACATCAGCGTCCAATAGGAGAAATTACAAAAGATCGACATTCTAGAATGAAAATAGGAGCAAATAATGACGAATATTGTAGTTGGGTTGCCCAGGACCTCCGATGGCAACGATACAATCTAGGTAATTATCGACCGACTAACTAAGTCTATGCACTATTTGCCCATTAAACTCAGTTATTCTATTGAGTGGTTATCAAAATTGTACATATCAAAGATAGTGACATTACATGGAGTTCCAAAAAAAGCTATCATTTATGATAGAGACGGTCGATTCACCATAAGATTCTAGAAAAGCGTACAAGAAGCAATGAGTTCCAAGATAAAATTTAGCATTGTGTTTCACCTATAAACCGATGGCTAGTCGAAGAGGACCATTCAAGTTCTAGAAGACATGCAAAGAGCTTATGTGCTAGACTTTAAGGCAAACTGGGACAAGAAGTTACCCTTAATTGAGTTCTCCTACAACAATAGTTACCATCCATTGGTAGGCATGGCACTTTTCAAAGCTCTTTATGGAAGAAAGTGTAGATCCATAATCCAGTGGCCTGAACCTAGAGAGAAACATTTAGAGATCACATACTACATCAGAAGAACCACAGAGGATGTGAAATGAAACAAGGAAGTACTGAACATAGCTCATAGCCAATAGAGGTGTTAGACTAACAAGCATCACAGACCCTTGGAATTTCAAGTAGGAGACTTTGTTTTCCTAACAGTCGCACCAATGATAGGGATAATAAGGTTTGGTAAAAGAGGAAAGCTCAATCCAAAATATATAGGACCCTTCTAAATTTTAGAAAGGACTAATAAGACGCATACAAACATGCTTTGCCATCAAAACTTGCTTCTAAATACAATGTCTTTGACATGTTAATGTTAAAGAAATACATACACAATCCATCGCATGTACTATACTAGGAACTGGTTGAAGTTCAAACAGAATTATTGTATGAAGAAAAGCCAGTTTAATTTTTGGCTTGTGAGAAAAAAAAAACTTAAGGAATAAGGTGATACCACTAGTGAATGTTTTGTGGCGAAATCACAATATTGAGCAAGCCACTTGGGAACATGAAGGAGATATGAGGAAAAACTATCCCGAGTAATTCCAATTTTCGGGACGAAAATTCTTAAAGGGGGGTAGATTGTAAAGATTGAGAAAAATCCTAGAATTAAATATGTAATTTACATATTTAAATCAAGGATTTTCCTCGAAACATTATATATGAATTTCATGAGTAAAGAATATATGGAATTAATATACAAATATTGCAAAAATTCTATAATGGATTTTATAGTTAAGTTAATTAACTATCGAAATTCAATAAATGAATTGATAAATTCAACCGTTACTAAGATAGAGGAATTTATCTATAAAAGACTTGAGAAATTTAATTATGAGATTTTTGAGTACAATATTAAGTTAGCAGTGTATCGAGAAACACTCTAACACAAATTAAATCCTTAATTGCCAAACTAGTCAAAAATAGAGCTACGCTAGTAGCCATAACAATAGAAAATACTACACAAACTCTAATAGTGATAGTGTTAAAAAACTATGTTATTACAGAGTTTAATACTAAAAAAGTCACATTTAGATTTTTATTAAGTTTAAAAATAAATTTTTAGACTTAATGTAGTCAAAAATCGCCATGCGAATAAACTTTGTCGATATCAATTCCTACTATGATTAGCGTATCACAGTATTTGGAAAAAAAATAAGAGAGGACTAATCAATTAATAAAAATTCCTATCAGCTATGTTAAATTATTACTGACAGTATAAAATTTACCTGCTTAAACCTTTCTTACAAGAAAGGCTAAGGTACCCTTGATTTAACTACACATAATGATGGTTGTCCTTTACAATTGATGAAGTTCAACCTAGCACTCCACTCACTCCTAACAAAGGCGCCACATAAGGGAGAGATTAGCTTTGTTTTCTTTATTTATTTATCAAAGCCACTTATGGGCTAATTTAGGCCAAGACCACCCGTGTACTTCAAGAAAAGAAGTAAAATCAAAACTCTCCACTACTCATTTTCTCCACCGAATGAGCTTCAAGCAAAGAAAGAAAAATATGTTTGTCTTCACTTGTCTCCACCATAATCATTGTCCTCTTTCTTTTGCAATCAATTTAGTCAAGTCAACACTCCACCTCCATCAACTAACCAAGCCCAAGAGGGGAAAAAAAAAAGTGGACATCATGGTTGGCAACATGCATGATGATGAGGCCATCTTTATGTTTAAATCCTATAGCAAATAAGAGGACATCATAGCATGGATATGGGAAAAGACTACTAGTACAACCATCCTTACCTACCTCACTATTCTTGACCTCACAAGGATGGAATCAAGCAAAGTTGTACAAAAAAAAAAATTGTGTAAATCAGCCCCTAGTGCCAGCCAGATCCTCACCTCAACATTGACTCCAAAATATAGCTTTTAAGTCCTTAAACAAGTGTCTATAAAAGTCCATGGGTGAGAATGATATTTTTCCTTTCCTCATAAAGTTTCTAAGATTTGCTTTTCTCTTTTCTTTCCACTACTGCTGTGTGACCTTCCACCATTCTCTAAGATTTGTTCAAATCAAACTCTCAAGATCACAATCAAGAGCAAGCTTAAGAATAAGAGTGATTGGAGATTTGTAGGTAAGTAAGAAAATTTTGGTTTTCAACTAGCTTATGGTTAGTTGTATTAGAGTTTTGATTAAACTCTAAACTTTGATATTTTCTTAATGAAAGCTCAAGATTTGTCAGGACGTTCAAGGATCCAAGGAGTTAACCATCTTCCACACTCTAGGCAAAGTCAACAATTTAAACTTTAAAAAAAAAAAAAAATTGCATCTTTATGTACAAGTCATGAATGTTTATTCTTAGTGCTCAAATATGCCTTATATGTTGATTAAGGTATTAAAAAAAAACAATATATATATATATATATATGTATATATTATGACTAACACCATGTAAACATGTTACACGCCACATGAATGTGCACGAAGCTACAGGCAAATCATAAAGCCAAATAAAAAAAAAAAGAAAAGAAAAGAACCAAATCAAAAGAAACTTCAATAAATTTATATATATTATTAATTTTGAAAGATGTTTGTCATCATTCCCTCGAAAAAAAAAAAACATTTATCATGTTTATTGTACAAGATGGTTTTTTTTATTCTAATGATTGTGAAATCCACTATGACTTAAAAACAGTAAGATCATGGGAATAGCATGTTTAATTTATTCTCAAGAAATTTGATTGAGATGGTTTGTAATAAGTATTATGTGTTGATTAAGTTAGTGGGTGCTTATATGTGATGTAAAAGTTTGTCAAGGCATGTTAGGATTATGCTTGTGCAAATTGTGGTTTGTGGAAAGATTTTCCACATACTCTGAACGTGTAAACGAAGGCCTTAGAATCGATTTTTGAAATTTTATCAAACACGAGACTTTTAGTTTTTGATGTTTTGAACAAAAACTTGTGACTGCAAAAAAACACAGTTTTTACTCTAAATAGGCTTCCGAGCAGTTTTATTGGACTGCCCAAAAACTGTCCAAAAACTGCCTAAAGGCAGCCCCAAAAACTGCCTAAATGCAGTTTACAAAAAACTGCCAAACAGTTCCAGCAATGCTGGAAATGTTTTGCTAATTTCGAACCATTTCAAGTCTGAATTTTATGTTTCATGAAACATGAAAGTTTTCGAATTCGATGAGACGAACAACTTTCATGAAGGAATTTTTTTCAAAATCTGCCTCTAAAATACAGTTATTGGCAGTTTTCTAAAACAGTCCGAAAACTACATTTTTGCGTAGAAAAATGTTTTTAAGTTTCGGGTCTTTTCGAGACCGCATTACAATTTTTGCCAAACATAAAAGTTTTAGTTTGCAACAAAAGGAAGAACTTTTGTGAAGAAAGTTTTATGAAATACTACTTTAAATTAGACATATAAAAACAGTCAAAACTTTTAATTGGTAAAAATTTTAAAGTTTTAACTGGGAAGCAATTTTACCAAAGAAAAATGGTAACCAGTACTTTAAGAACAAATAAGAAAATTTTTGAAATACACATTTAAAAACAAGTGACTTTTACGGGGAAGAACTTTAAAAGAAAATTTGTATTTAATAAGCGATTTCATATAAATCTTCTAAAATTACTCCATCGGTACCAGTTTTTACAAACAAAGATCGCGTGACTTTAAAATTTGATTTTTCACCAAACCAAGAAATTACAGTACTTTTGAGAGGTTATATATGCCAAAGATTTAATGGGTTAATGATTTTGGGTGTTATTTTATACAACGATTTTTATTTGAAATTTCAAGCTAAACGAGTACGAATTTCAAGAATGAACTTTAATCGTTTTCAATTGAACATTAAATTTGCAAGCATAAAAACCCGATACGATGGAACCTTAATGCCACGATGTTAGGCATGGGTCCAATGCCCGTTTTAGTCTAAAATGCCATACAAAACACAATCTATTGATAAAATGTATATGACGTTATGATATCATTTTTGGGCTTACGGGCTTAAAAATAATTACGAACCCACTAAATGGATTTAAAATAAGCCCCATGAGAGCTTAAGATAAGAATCCTGAATTTAGAAAATGTCTAATTTAATGGATTAAAGTCTCACAAACTTAACAACAATAGATAATTAATTAATTGTTTTAAAATTAATTAATTATCAATTTGGATATGAACAAATGGCAATTAAGGAAAAGTTTAAATATTATGAGGATTTAGTAAAAATAATCCTTATGATAGAAATGATGAAATCCATGATCAATTGATAAAAGATTTATGATCTACTAGAGTGATTGAATTCTTATAGTTATGCTAAAATCTAAATAGCTAAAATGAAGTATTCTTACATACTCCAAATGGGTGTTTTCTATAGATTTGTTCCCATTAGAAAAGAAGGAATACATAATCTATAGAGAAGCCTACTTCATTGGAATAGGTAAGTAGGAATCTCGCCTACAGTGTGAATAGTTTTAAAAATAAATTAATTTTAAATATTTTTATAAAATTTATGAAAATGCATTATCAGTGATTTGTGACACTGTTATATGTTATGATGTGATATATTATGTTATGACATAATGTGAAATGCTATGATGATGATGATACGATGAATGTGTGATGTATGCAATAATTAAATTATATTGTTTAATCACCTTTAAGTCAAGTATGTTTATGATTTACGAATCATAAATTACGAAATTGTAATGTCATGTAGTGATAAGTCATACTGCATACACACAATAAGACAAGTGAAACTTATAAGACAAGTTAAGGGTGTCGTACCAACCTCCTGATCCACAGGAAGGCTCCATGTTAAAGTAATGAATGATCTTGGTGTCGTTGGGACCTCACAAACCCTAACTTCCCAAGTCTCGCACGCAACTGGTATGATCACCTAGGCCCAAACAGTAAGTTAAGATAAAGTTTGAATAATTGAGCATAAAATAAATCAATAAGCAAGCATAAAACAATCATGCATTGATTTATCAAATGATCTTTAAATTGTTTTGCGAGTTGAACTTCCTACTTGCTGAGCAAAAGCTCATTTAAGTGTGTTCATGCTGTGGGTAAGAAACCTATCAGCATCACTTGACTGGACAGTGGCGAGCGACGGACGAACGATGGAGATGGGAATGGATACGGCTCATGCAAATGTATCATTTCCGCGCTTTTAAGTTTTACAAAATTACGCATGTTTTCTATTTTATGAAATTAAGTATGCATTAAAAAGTAGAATAAGATTATGTATGCAAGTTTTTTGAAACCGGGGTTGTAGTCGTACGATCTTGGTCTATGGAACGTTAAGATTTAAAAACGTAAAAAAAAAATACAACAAATACGTAGGAATTTTTAAGAAATAAAATTATAAGATCATTTAGAATAAAAAATGACTGTACGAGTTTTATGTTAAAATATGTAAGGTTTTTAATGAATATATTTTATGGATATGTTACTACGAAAGTCTATATGGTTATGCTTCAAGAAAATTAATAAGTTAGGCATAAATAAATGAATTATAAGAAATTATTGTTATGATTAGTTTAAAAAGACTAAGTTTTAAGAAAACTATTATGTTAGTTTTAAAATAATAAGTTACAAGTAAAAAATATATATATATAATCTGAAAAAGCATTAAAGAGCATTTAAAATTGGATTTTATTATGATAATCAATTTTGAATTGTTTTTTGAAATAGATTTATTTAAATTAAAATATCTGTTAAAAGAAATAGTTTTAAATAATTATCTCTATGTTTAAAGGATAAGTTTTAAGGAATTATTACGACTACGATTTAAGAAGTAAATATATGATGTGATGAATTAAGTCTTTTAAGACGGTGCTTATATTTAAAAGAAATGATTGTTATCACGTTTCAATCACGTTTAAGAAACTACTATTATTATGTTAAGAACTCACTTCAATGTTTGTTTTAAAAAAAAAATTCTCCGTAAATTTGAGGACCTCATATTAAAATATGTTCAAGTATTAAGATCATGAAGTTAAGTAATGGACACGTAAGGAGGGTCATTACACCATACACCATAGTCACCGACAAGGCCAAGTCGTTCAAAGCAGCAAGCATCCTTAGGATGTGTAAGCAACTCAGCATTAAGAAGGTCTTTTCTTCATCGAGATACCCCCAAAGCAACAGGCATGTCGAGGCCAACAACAAGGACTAATAAGGACAACTTAAAGAAGAGGTTGGAAAGCCTCAAGAGTGTCTGCATCAACAGGCTTTTAAAGGTCCTCTGAGCATACCGCATGACTGCTAAGCCTACCACAGGAGAGACTCCTTTCTCCTTAGTCTATGGGGTTGAAGTGGTAATCCCAACAGAGGTCAACTTGCCGAGCTATAAAGGAGAGCACTATGATGAGCAAATGAATGCCAAGCTCATGATGGCCGAACTCGACATGGTGGAAGAGAAACAAGATACCGCTTACATCTAAACAGTTGCTTGGAACGAGGTTATGGCCCGATATTATAACAAGCAAGTCCAACCAAGGAGCTTCAAACTTGGAGGCCTAGTTTTGAAAAAAGTGATTGTCTAGCAGCTCAGGCTTGGATCTTTTAGCCCTAAGGGGAATGGACCAGTCAAATTGGTCGACATCGTCCGACCAAGAACATACAAGATCACGGATATCGAACAAAGTGTGCTCGCCTATACATGGAACATTGAGCACCTTAAGAAATTCTACTGCTAACTTAAGAACCAGGCCCTTTTTGACATGGTTTTGATAGTTATTCTTTTTGTAAAGCCTCTATAAAAATCCATCGACTAAGGCAGCAAATGGAAAATGTACATCGAATAGACATTAATGAATGAATACACTTTTGAGAAGTCTTTTTTAGAAATGGATCGAGATGACAAAGCAAGCTAGTAACTCAAGCTGAAGCCACTTTAACTCCCAATTTGGGGCTAATCGGCATAAAACCAACCAAGGGCGGACTACCTGACCAAGGGACACCGAGTAATGGTTGACCTGGGAATGAAACTTCTAACCATAATTAGACTTAAATCATTCTTCAAGTATTCAACAAGCCTAGGGGGTATAGGGTATCATGACATCATACCCTAAATCTGAGCAGAATATGCTTAAAAAGAGTAGAATATACTTAAAAAAATATAATAAAAAAGATAATAAACATAAAGAAATTTGTACAACTCAATACTTGGGAAAAATTGAATGTTGCATAAATAGTTGTCTGGGGGAAGTATAATAACCAGGCATTTCTTAAACCCAAGCACAAACAAAAAAAGAGGAAAAACAACAAGCAAAACGAGAGCAAGTGCCCTAAGCATCGAGTCGAGTGTTGTCTTCGGCATCTTTGAAGTTTATATCAACAATAGCCTGGGCCATGTGTTTACTCCTGCCCACTGCCATCTTACTCAATCAGGGCTAGGGGCTTCTCCTCGTCTTTGTCTTCCTTCTCACTATCACCCTCCTTCTTAGGGTCATCAAAGAGCTACCAATCAAAGGCGACCGCCTCAAGATGCTTTTCAGGATGTAGTCTAATAGGTCCTTCATTCGACGAAATAATTGTCAAAGAACTCCTTCATGGCTTTGAAGTTCTCCACTACCTGGCACACTACCTCAGCCAGTCTATTCGGTGGCTCCTCCCCAAGAAACCTTTGGTGCTCAGCACTAGTAGCCTAGGCTATTTCCCCTAAAGGTCAACCCAGGCACTCTGAACTTCTTCTAGGGCCTTATTGGCCTCCTCCTTGACCACCTCCAACTCCATCTTGACTCGGGCTAGCTCATCGACACTGTCGTTTAGCCTATCCTTGGACTTGATAGCCTTTTGTGTGGCCTTGTTGGCCCTATCCTTTGCACATTAACTTGTTGCTCAGCCCTAAGGTTAGCAACTTTGAAGGCCGCACAAGCCTTGAAGTCTAACATTAGTAAAACCAAATAAAAATGACCCTATAGTAGGAAAGAAAGCTCAAAGTCTGAGATGGAATCTACCTAAACTAAGTGCCAGAAAGAGATAAAGAACTCTTCCAAGGGGACCAGGTTGCCAAAGTACCCAACAACAAATGGGCTAGAGGATACTAGGTCATCCTCAGCCAGTTAGTTGGTTGACCTACCGTGGAGGTTGAGGTGAAGGAATGTTTTTACTTGTTGAAGCCTTTTGGTGAGATTCCAACTCGAGCTGCTAGGTACCCAGGGGAGCAACGACATCAGACTGCACGACTCACTCAAATCTCTTTTTCTTGCTCCTAGTATTATCCTTGCACTTGCTTTAGCTTTGAAGCTCCATCATTTTCCAAGGCTTCTCTTCCCTAGATAGCCACAGGACGTCATATCTACAAAACGGGAGAAATAAAGTAAAGGGATGTTTTGGAACATATAAACAAAAGTAAAAGATTGGTCTTTACGTCAAACCTTTGATATGGAGTGGACCTGGTGGGTAAATATGCCTTTTCATGTCCCCAAGGTCCTCATCAGCAATGGGCAGCCCTAGACTGGTGGAACCACTACAAGAATACTCAAAACTAGACGATGATGGCACCCTTGCCTGCTACCTGGGCAAGGAAGAACTTGATCTCAGGATGTCAGCAACCCTTTGCTACGTTTATATCACTTGCTTAGGCGACTAAGCAAGCAGGACACCATCATGTCTAGCGTTGGTTGAGCTGGAACCCCTAAACTAGCCATAGTTTACTAAGCTCATCATGCTTAGCAAAAATGCCTATTGCCAAACAAGATCAAGCTTCTTTAATAATTCCATGATGGACTAATTAATAGCCCTTGGTGCCTAAGGTTTCTTGGTCTACAGATGGCTCTACTTGAACTTCGTTGGCATGATCTACTTGATAGGAACCCTCTCTCCTAGCTGGGATAGCCATCTTCCACTGGCGTAGGACCACTTAAACTTACACAGCTTGTTCGATTCGGAGTTGCCGAGGATGAAATCCTTAAAGAATCTGGTGAAGTAATACCACCCGACCTGCTGTAAGGGTTTTTTCATTTTGAACATTTGCTTAAAGTCTTCCTATGGCATCTTAGAAGCATAGCTATACATCCATAGCACATACATGTAGATTAGTGAGTGGTAATAGTTCAGTTTTAGCTACGCGGGGCATAAATTCAAGTCGTTGAGGGCTCGACGCATAAATGGGTCCATCCATAGATGGAATCTTGCTTGGAAGAACACTGCATACAATGTGATGCACCCCTCTAGTGGTTCATCAAGGAAGTCCCCAGCCTCAGGTTGAACCAAGGATACATCATTAGGAACCTTGTACTCTTAATGAATGATGTCAAGGCGGGCCTAGGACATTGTCGAAGTCTACTTGGTGGCAAAAGTCTGTCCAACCCTATGCATTTGATAGGCCACTGCTCTGTGGACCTTGGTTTTGAAGGGCGTTGAGGCTTCGCCCTTGTCTTTGGCATCGTTGCCTCCCTTGGCTTATTGTCCCTCTTAGTGTGTCCTCTCTCCGCGGGGCTTGAATGTTTGGACTCAATGCTCTCGTCTGATGAGAAGATGTTAACTGATTAGTTCTAGGAATAGCTTAAATCACTCATTTTTATGCTCAAAAATTACCTGTTCGAGTTCGAAGAGAGCAAAGTTCTTAGGTTCGTAAGTTAAGTTCTGCTCAACAGCCAAATATGAGCACTAAGAATTTCATAAGCAAAGTGAATAGAATGAGAGAGGGGCTCCCCCTAGTTATAATCAAAAGTGGACATGGAATATGAAGAGGTGCAATGATTATATTCATCAAGGAAGCAGCTAATAGCAAGCTAACATGTGTCTACTAAGCCTAACAACTAAAGCATTACCTACGACGGATCGCCTCAAAGGGCCTTTAGGATCTCGTAATCCTAAGAACTTATACTCGAGGACATATTAGTCGACTAACCCCTACTCGGAAAGAGTGCAACCTAGCCGAGCATAGACCAAGTGCACTAGGGGCTACGATTAGAGTATGCTCAACACCCTTTTTAAGGAGCTCACCTCGACTAGTTGGCCACCTTGCTCTAACAGAAGTCATTCTTGAAGTTTACATAACCCCTCATTGGTCAGCAAACTTTCTTGAGGTGGTCCTTAGGGTCTCCTTTGACCACTGCTTAAGATGTCGCCTCCTCGGGAAAAACATGTGCTCACGTCAGATGGATATGGTCTAAAGCTGGTTAACAACCTGTTCCCAAGGCCACCACATGGCCTCATTATAGCCTTTAGATGAAGGGTTATCTACCTTTTGGGACTATGACACATGTCACCTACCACCCTAACACCACTGTACAATATACCTAAGTCATGGGGCAGACCCACCCTATGCCTGATCCATGTAAGGCATTATAAATAGGAGCATTAACTCTACCCTCAAGGTAAGTACGCTTTCCTATACCTAACCCTAGTCTCCCTTTTGGCCCAACAGTTACCTTACTTGAGCATCGGAGAGCCCTTGGCCAACACCACATAGGTGTCCTCTTGACTTCTGAGGCATTCCTTCTTCTTACAAATCCCCCTATGAGGCTAAGACAAGCAAGACAGGTGGTCTGACCACCATGTGTAGTCATAAGTGGTGTTGATCGATTGCAAGGCATCAAAATGTGGTACCTAGATTCATTTGTTCTTCTTTGAGATTGTTAAGGTTTTGGTGGATAGGTGAGAAATGGTGTTGGAGTAGGATGTTTTTCATCTTTTTCGTTTGGGAAGCCAAAGCACTTAGCATTTGCTCATTTGTTCAAATGAATTATGATACCCAGACTTATTTGTTTAGTGAACCATAATGCCCAGATTTATTTGTTCTTCTCTGATTTGTTCAGACTCTATTGCTTTTATTTAATGTCTTGTAAGAAGAGGAGAATTAGGTGTTGTTGGATCTAACTCAAAGGTTAAAATAAGTGGGCCTGCATGCAATATAAACAATTTGAGCCCTGGGATTGTTCTTCATTGATGGAGAATAAAACCATTCTCCTCCATAGACCTTTTCTTGATTTAAAAGACAATTGTACGATAAAGTGTGACAAAAATATCTTGTTAGAATAGTAATTTCAAACAATCATTTTTTTATCAAATTTCATTAAACTATCACATGACTTCTTTTGACGTGATGCTATAATGAGGGAGTTCAAAAATATATCCTACCACATTATTGTAAATTTCACAAAAAAATCTTTATTATTTTAAAAGGCCAAAATTAAAAATTAAAATAGAACAACATAAATTTTAACAGTGACTTGTCCAAAAAAAAGTTAAGTTTCTAGACCAAACTTTTGTTAATGGTAATGGCTCAGTGTTTGATCGTGTTACAAGAAATTCTTACTAGTTTTACAATTACTTGTTGCATCAATTCCATTTCCTTTCTTATTCCGAATTTGTAATATTTATTTGGGGAAACAATGATTAATATATTACTATCCCTAGCTAAGGAAATAATATGTTGTGCATACACACACGTATATTTATATGTGGCATGGCCTTTAGTCTAGTATCAGATCTGGTTTGAATAGTAATTGTAACTGTTGGATGAGAATTGAACTATCGTAATTGAAAGAAAGGCACACTAAAACCAAGATAATAAAAAGTAGCACAACATGGACATATTAAAAAATGATAAAAAAATATATAACCTAACAAGCAAATTGTTGTTTAACTCATTTGTATTTATTAATTAGAGAAATATTATATATTTAAATAGAAAAACAAAAAATAAAAAATGAGAAAATATTTTTGATATTAATACAAACAAATAAATTAATCTGATCTTATAAAAAACCATTCAAACTTAGACAAATAACACACAATAGGGAGGGGTTCTAGCAAGGATGGTTGCCATGGTGAAAGGGGGTAAAATCTAGCTGGCAAAATGTGTAGGCTAGGTGGTAGGGCCAATCTCAACCTCACGATGGGCAGAGGTGGTAAGGGAGGTGAACTCAATCTTGCGATAGAGAAATGGCTAAATCTGATAGCGAGGGAAGGAGCTTGATCTTGCAATGGGGAGGCGACTCAATCCAATGATATCTCAACGTTTCTCTTTCTTTATCTGTGTTCTTACAAGACCATAGGTCAAGCCCAACTTCTTATGTTCGAATGTTAGGATGTTGAAGAAAGTGGTAAAGCAATTAAGAGAAATCTACAAATTTGTACATGTTGCTTGAATAATAATAAGATTAGTTGAATAATAGTTTCTTTGAATAATGATAAGATTAGCTGAATAATAGTTACTTTGCTTCATTCAAAAAAAAAAAAGAAATGAATATTTAATTTTTACTACTTTTTAATTATATTTTTTGTCATCACTTCTCAAAAAAATGTATTGTGGTTACCAATTAAATTAGATAAAGTTATATATTAGTTTAGACCACAAATTTTATATAAAATATATATTCTTATATATTATTTAATAAATATATTTAAAAATATTCTAATTTTACAAAATACATTAGTTATGGCATTATGGTATAAAATAATACAAATAAGAAGGAAAGGTTTTTTTATTATTGAACTGATAGGGATTCTCATTTCCCCCACCCTAAAAACAATAAAGTATACTCAAAAGAAAGGTTAATTTTGTGCTTGCATTTATTCTTCTTTCAAACAAAGGAGTATAGTATTATACTTTGTTGGGGGGTTCGGTAGATCCGCGGGGTATGACAAGTTAAGGTAGCACATGTGTAAGGCTCTGATTCATTGGTGTTGTAATGACTCAAAAAATTCAAACGTTAATAACTATAATTAATTGAGGGATTTTCCCTCATGACTTAGCTAAGTACTTAAGAAAGTACAAGTTTAGTATATATTAATACGCATATTTAAAGGTCTTAATAGCCTAAGACCTTAGAAATAATTAGTGTTGTGAATGCACAAAATTATGTGCTTTATTTATGAAACATGTGATAATGTAATGTTATGATAGTACATTAAAATAATTAAACAAATAATTATTTAATGTGCTAAACCAAAGTTTATGACTTATTAATTTTATGCATGAGCCAAAAAAAGATGATGTTTTGGCAAAGGTGGAATTTCTAACGTACTAAGATTATATAGAAATTCCTATGTGATAATAGTTCAGTAAAAGAAACCCAAATCAATAGTAATCATGAGCCCCATACCACAAATTAAAAATGGTGAGCACCAAGTTCAAGGATGCAAGAATTCCAATGTTTTGAATGTATAGTTAATAATTGTACACATTAATAATTATGTAAGGTTTATTATTATTGTTGTAATAATAATGACAATAATAATAATATCAATTGTTAAAATAATAGTGAATAATAAGAAAAAGAAGAGCATTGATGGAGTCCATAAACGCTGATCTATTGGTAAGATGTGGACCCATAAATGGCTCTTTGCAATGAGTAGTTAGTGAAGTTTAGAATTTAAATTAAATTGACTTTCAGATAGTCAATTTAATTTACAAAACTTTTATAAAATTACAACTATTGTTTTTAAAATAAAATTTAAAGTTTACAATATGAAAAGTTTTAATGAAAATATATGTTTTAAATCACATTTTTTTTTAAGTTTTTAAAAGTTAAAAATAAATAAATAGTTATATTGAGCAAAGTTTTAAATGCACAATATCTTTCTTAGAATTCATATACATATATACATATATGTATACAGTTGTGAAAATAATTAATCATCAATTTTGAAGACAAACATATCAAAGTTTATTGTTTCAAAATTAAATCACAAAATCCATATAGTATGGATAAAATTTATGAAAATGATTTTCTATGTCAAAATGAATATTGCAGTAATGCAATAATACAACAAGGAAATTATAAATTTGTGTGATTATTTTTAAAGTGTAAATAAAATGCACTTTTTAAAAGTACATTTATGTTCATGAAAAATTTAAAGTTACAGATCAAATTTGATCTACCCGGTACTGCACAGTTTAGACTGTATGGACCACAAGTTGTCTATAAATACAAAAAAAAAAACAGCCCATTTCCCTTTCTCTCTCTACTTTCTCTCTCTACATTTTCTCTCTCTCTCTCTCTCTCTCCTCAAGATCCGATCAAGATTTCAGCGTTCGTTTTTGACACCTCCTGCACCAATGGAAAGCTCTCGTCGAGCTGAGTCCAACGGTGTGCCATGCCGCCCAAAACGCCATCGAAGGAAGCCACACGTGCCGCCCAAAGTGGCAGAGAAACCCAAATTTTTTGACGAGATATCTCCTCCATCCGTGCTCCGATCGAGACGATCTTGGTGTCAATGGACTTAGAACGAAGAGACGAAGAGAATGGCATCGATATTAAAGCACGATTCTCACCAAAAAAGCTTCGTCGGAGCCGCCGCTTTTCTCCACCGCGCCACCACTCGATGCCGCCGTTCACGGTGGCGTTGATGTACACCTCCACCACCATTCGACTCAGAGGGCGACGGGTATTGAGAACCCCCGCCCAATTGCACTATGGCAGCACGTTCCAGCGAAGATCCACCTTGCCCACTGTCAACCGTCGTGGGAGCCTCTGTTCTTGCTCCTCCCAGCCACATTTCTTCAAATTAGATGAGGGGAAATGCTCAGAGGGGGATGGGTAGCAAAAGCTCTCAACCAATTTTGGGTTTCCATGGCCGGAAAACCATGTTTGGAGTCTCCATTTTTATCATCAATGTTCAGCTCCGACCTGCTATGTTAGAGGCAAAATTAGGCCAAATTGACACAGCCATTGGACTCAGAAGGGTAAATTTAGGGGGGGTAGGCTCGAGCCCAGCCATCAACGGAGACCAATCGCTGCCGGTCAACGCCGGTCAAAGGCGGTCAACGGCCGGTCAACCGCCACTTCGGGTTTTTGTGATCCGGACCTCCGATCGACGATATGAGACAGCCTCCCGACTTGTTTCGACGCTCTAAACGCGATGGTGACCTCCGTTTGAGCAAATTTTACTTCGATAAAAATCATCCGTAACCGACTACACGTAGATCGAGGCGACTCAAAATGCAGTAACGGAGTCCAGAATGGTGTTTTCAGCAGTAATGAATCTCCATGGAGCATTCCTAGCCATCCACGACCGCTCGAGGAGCACTGCTGAGGATGCTGCACAGACTGCAGATACAGCGAGATGCAACTGGACCCGCTTAGCTCGGAGTCCAGGTAAGTAGGAATCTCGCTTGCAGTATGAATAATTTTAAAAGTAAATTAATTTTAAATATTTTCATAAATTTATGAAAATGCATGATCAGTGATTTATTACACTGTTATATGTTATGATGTGATATGTTATGTTATGACATGATGTGAAATGCCATGATGATGATGTGATGAATAATGTGTGATGCATGCAATATTTAAATTATATTGTTTGATCACTTTTAAGTCAAGCATGATTATGATTTA
>CAMOHE010052022.1:0-17401 GCA_946598075.1 Artocarpus hirsutus
TTTTATTTGTTTTAAAATCTTAACTCTAGGTGGATATCAGCATAGGATCGGAGAAGAGTCCGCCGACCGGACTTACGATCAGTAGAAGAACTTGGTAGGTTAAATTACAATTCAAGGCATGCAAGATTTTAACTTCTCTTTTATTTTGGACTGTGGTTGTATCATAATATTGTCAGTACTACATGTGTGTGCACAATATGTGGGTCAGTGGGACCCATACGCGTTCCACCCCATATTTAACTGATTTATGTTATTTTCATTTATTTAATTATTGTAATGGTTTGTTTTAATTCCTTAAATTATTTTATTTAAACAAATTTTAAAATTTTCACTTTTAATTATAAATTCAAATTTTAAACTCTGTTTTTAACTAAATCTTTATTTAATTAACTTAATTAAACAACCACGTCACCTCCCGTACTCCGGGGCGTGACAGTTTTACACTGTAGCAATTTTATTTTATTTTATTTTTTTTATTGTAGTATGTGAGAGCTTTATACTGTTTATAACTGAGTTTGTAGTTTATACCACCCTGATTGAAACACCACCTAAAAAGGTTTGGATAAAAACATAAGAGACTGAGATGTGCGATTTTTTCTTTGCCTTTGAAATAATAGATTGGATCATTTTAAGGAGAAAAAGAAAGAATAAAGCGAC
The DNA here is from genome assembly GCA_946598075.1 of Artocarpus hirsutus. Lineage (NCBI taxonomy): Eukaryota > Viridiplantae > Streptophyta > Magnoliopsida > Rosales > Moraceae > Artocarpus > Artocarpus hirsutus. Next base: position 658 of record CAMOHE010052022.1, read on the forward strand.
AGAGTTGCAATAAGCTGTGGTCTACGACAAAGCTTTGCATTTCTAAGAAAGTGACAAGAAAAAAAAAAGATAAGACAAAAAAATTGACCAAACGAATTATCTTAGCATTTTGTGAAATTTTTTCAAGAAACGCTCAACCACCTCGCTTAAGACAACCCCGTCAACTTTTTTTCTTTTTTTGGAAAACATCTTATCCAAAATCTCCAGAATAATTTAAGGCCCACTTTATTCATTTTTTTTGTCAAAATCATTTAAATATATGTTTATTTCTCTCAAAATTCAAATCAAGTGAATACTTTAAATCTAAATTTTCAGAGTTCTAATCCTCTCAAACTCTTTAGACTCGGATATGTTTGTTATAATAAAAACTGAAATTTTCTCTCATATATTTGAGGAAAAAAATTATAACTTGTTCATTTGATATCCGACTGAGATGATTCCCATTTCATTGTGTTCTAGTGAGGAGAGAAATAAATTAATTAAAATCCATATTATATATTTTTTAAGATCATGAATATTAAGATTTTATTAGATTTGTTAATTAATTAAAAAAAAATTAAACGGTCTATCAAACGTAAATTTTAATTTTATTTTCTATTCAGATTAACACTTTAAATATATATATAAATGTTAATTCAAATAACAGTTTAAATTACACAATTCAAATCAAAATAATTCAATAGTCTATCGGTATTGTGGGTTGCCTGCAATTGAACATCACACTTTGAAATAATGTACGTGCGGCCATGACACATACTGCACACCCATTTGCTTGACTTTCAATTACCGACATCTTTTTTTTTAGTGAATCCTTTACATTTTTTCTTTTCAGTAAAGAGTAACCTAATTTGAATGCATTATTGTGAGATTATTTGTTGGTGTCCACATAAATTTCTGCATCCTTTGTCTTTGCATTAATAAATATGTGGACCTCAAAATGGCGCTCATTGTATTTGAAATCTATATTATTGCCTTTCATAGAGAATGTCTAATCGTATATCAAACCAATAATTTCTTTTTATGATGTCTTGACAACATCATCATCTTCATTATTATTATTATTATTATTATTACGTGAATTTAATAAATAGGCATTTAGGCATTTAGTTTAACAAAGTAATCTTGCGAAAGAAGCATAAGAGTACGGTAAGTATGGGAAGAGTGAACTCAACTATGCCTTGAACAAAATCCAAGCTTGCCTTTTACGATAATTGTATTTCTCTTAAAATTGATTTTTCCTAACATTTTGAGATGTAAAATTTTTTACTAGATTATTATATCCACATTTTTTTTAATATTTCTTGTGACAGTGTGAATCTTAAATAGTATTTTATTCATTTTAGATTTGAGTCACTTCCTTGTGGAGAAGTTACAATTATTTAGAATATTACTAATTATATTGTGTAAGCAACAAATACATTTAAAAAATATTATACATATAACATAAATAAGTATTTTACTATTTTTTAAGTTCTAGAAATAATGAAACAATCAATATGAGAAAGTTTCCCTAATACATGTTCTATAATTGTTGATACTATAGTAAACTATCTTCAGTGAATAACTTTTCTTTTTCCAAAAAAAAAAGAATATGAATTTTTTTATTGTAAACCATCTGGTGTTTGGATCCGCTACTAAAGGTAATAACTTATACATAGGGTCCCTCAACTCTAGTGAGAGTATACCCAACTAATCTAGATTCGAGCTAGGTCGGACCTTGTAGTAGGGGGAAACTCTCCCAATAAATGCTTTTTCATACACTTGAAACTGTTCAAATATACTCTTAATTTAAAGAATTAGATTGATCAACTGCTATTTATACATATAACATAAGTAACCATAAAGAATTTTAATAAAATTTAATGAGATTTTTACTGCTAAAACAAGCTTACTATATATATATGTATACACACATATATATATAAATGTTTGTGTAATTACATAAATATACCTACTTAGTTTTAGCTTTTCCTCCATATATTCTCCATTTTTGAAACTACAAAGTTATCCAATTAACTTTCAAAATTAATTATTATAGTCATACTTATAACTTTCAAAATTAAATATCAATTTCACCCTTGGTCAAATTTTAGGACCAAAATGTAATAAAAAAAGAAGAAAAAACCATTGAAATGTTGTTTATCTTATTATCCACCCCAATCTGACACCAAACAAAATTACCAAGAAGATCTCTACCCCATAAAATGCTAATCCACATGTAGGAGTAGTTCTGTTTCCGACTTGAAGAAAAGGTGTAGAGTGGAAATATTTAAGCCTATTGAAACTTTTCAAACCTCCTTAAGCCTTTAGCATCAATGAAAACAATAATTAAACACTTTTAGCTTTTGGCCAATGTAGCACAAAGGGATTAAGATACTAATACGTTTAATTTTTGGCCAATTAATATTACCACCAACGGAGATACTACTCGTATCTAAAGGCAAAGTTTTTTTCTTTCTTTCTTTCTTTCCTTCTTTCTTTTTGAATCTAAAGGCGTTATCTTTCTCTTTTCTTTTCGTCTTGGCAAGGGAATCTAAAGGGCGTGCCTTGAAAATGCATAGGTCTTCCTATTTGTTCAGCTGATCACAACCGAGACGAAAATGACCGTACAACTTCAGGGTTCACATATCTTTCAAACAGGAGAAACCCCACATAAACGTGAATCTGAAAATGATATAATCTAGACCGCACATCCGAAATGGGATCTTTTCTCCTCTCTCTCTCTTGCCAGAACATTATCTAATGTGCCAACAGGCACCACCGTTTAATATCTTGGTCAAGTGTCCATTGGTGATTTTCATGACCGGCGACTTGATAGCATTGATTGGGACATTTGTGACTTTTCTTTTGTTTTGGTATAAAAGATGAGGAATCTAATCTAACCTAACAAAAAAGGAAATATATAAAATACAAATGCATAGTTTTATTTGTTTATTTATTTATCTTGTCTTATCTTCTTCGGTGTCTTTCCATTTAATTTTTTTACACGCCATCTAATCGGTGATATTCAATACATAAGATTTTAATTGAATTTTGACCAATTCTATTCACGATGTCTTATAAATTATTGAAAAATGTTTAGTGGCATCATCAATATTAAACACTTTAATTGAAGATGAGTCTCGGTGGTGATTATGTTGCAGGACTCACTCTCTATCGGCATCTGATGTTTAACACCATTAGTATCTTATAATATTATTCTTGAGATATAAGTATGTGATCTTTACCGCAACTATAATTAAAGATAGGTCTCACTCGTGATTCTTATGTTGTAAGATTTATTTTATTTTAATACATAATAAAGCTTTTGTTTGACACTTATAGTTGAAACCACAGTTTCAATTTTATATACAGTAAAAAGCTTTTTATAACTATATTATAAAATAAAAAATAATAATTAAACAAAGCTCTTAACAGCTACAAAGTTTTAAGCCAATATAAATTTTACAGTCCTAACCGTTCTAAATTTTAAGCTCTCTTAACAGCTACAAAGGCCTAATCCTATTGGTGTTTTGTGCCATTGTTATTAATTAATTCCCTTAGTCTGGGAGAAATAGACCAAAAAAACAGGAGTAAACGTTCCTGACATTTGACAAATTGCAGCTTCTGTGAGGGTAACAGCGATCTTGACCCGTCAACAGCCGACTCGAGATCGGTGCTGAAAAATAAAAAGGGATAAGAAAATAAAAATATCTTAGACAAGGACAAAAAAATATAAAAAAAAAATAAATAAAAATATGAAAAAAAGAAGTGGAATAAGGTGACGTATGCAGCCATTACTTTCTTTACCCTATCTATGACGTACAATTTGATTATATTATCATATGTGAATAGCATCCGAGGGAGTCCAGAGGAGACTACCACTCGTAAAACGTGTCGTCGTTGTCGTTACGTAATCGCTGATGACTTAGAGTCGATTTGATAAACAGGTTCAAATTAATAATTTGATAAAAATTGATGTGATTTAAATTAAAATTTTAATTATTAATTTAAATTATTATTAAAATTAATGTTTAAATGTGTATATAAATTTTAATTTAAGTATAGAATAAAATTGAAATTTATATTTTAAAAGATAGTGAAAATAGTTTTTGATTTCTTTACAAATCTAATAAAATCTTAATGTTAATGATTTTAAAAAAATAGGCAATATGGATATAAATTTATTCCTCTTTTTACTAAAAATAAAGTGAAAAAAAAAATCATCTCAATTACATATCAAATGAAAAATTTATTTGTTTTTTTTAAATGTAAGTGAGAATTTTAGTTCTTACTACAGCAAAAATATCAAAGTTTTAAAAATTTAAAGGATAAAAACTTTAAAAATTTAAATTTTTAATACTTAAATGATTAAAATTTTAAAGAAATAAACACATATATAAAAAATTTTTAACATCCATACTTAAATTTAAAACTATTAAGTTTAAAAAATACATAAAATAAACTTACCCTTTTTAATGTCTCTGTCCACTGTGTATCTTCCACGCTTTGTTTTATATATATATATATATAAGGTCCACGAAATGAAACCGAACACATGTTCTTGAGCTAGAGAGAGAGAGAGAGAGAGCAAAAACAGAGGAGAGAGAGGGAGATGGGGAGTGATTCTAGCAACAGTACGATATGTGTTGTGAAGAGTGATATGCCGGTGACAAAGTTCACGAAGCTGTTCATTAATGGCGAATTTGTTGATTCGGTTTCAGGTACTTTTTCTTAAACTGTTTTCCTGCTTGATTATAATAATAAATTTTCAGTTATTCATTACACTTCTCAATCTCGAGATAAGGAAACATTTATTATTCTCCCTTAGGCTCTGTCTTAACCATTATTACCTTTTGCTTTACAGTACTATCCCAATACTTTCTCATATCAATTATACATATATATATATATATATATATATGCATATATGGTTTCAAAAGATTCCTTTTTTAAACTAATATTTTCGGTTTATATAAGAATAAATTAACTAACAAAAGTACTACTTTTGGGATTAAATGTAAAAAAAAAGGAGGAACATTTGAGACGAAAGATCCAAGAAATGGGGAGGTGATAGCAAAGGTCGCGGCAGGAGACAAAGAAGACGTCGACTTGGCCGTCAAAGCTGCCCGCGCCGCCTTCGACCATGGCCCTTGGCCTCGCTTCTCCGGCTTTGTACGTCCCCTTTGCCTTTACTCTCTCTCTTTCTTGATTTTGTATTTTTTTAAAATTACATAGACTAATTAGTGACATGATTATAATTTTGATGATTGAGAAGGAGCTTAATTGTACTTTTCTCAGGTGTTAAATAAAGTTCTCTGAAAAAAAATTACATAATTCGTTTTTCCCAGTAATATGCGTTATAACGCATCAATTTCCTTTTTTTTTTTTTTCTTTCATAATTTTGCATGAGTATTTGAATATACGTCGATATTTTTATGGTAAGCAGAATATTTATTAATGTCCACACATATAAGAAAATTACTAAAAAAAGTAAAAAGATATATCGCACGTTTTCCATTGATATTTTTGAGATTGTAAAAATCATGCTATGTCCTTATCGTTGGGATAGCCAAACAGTGATAAGTCTTTATGTGACTATCTGGTTTTTTTTTTTTTTTTTTTAATTACAATTAATATTATTTTTTATTTGGTAGCACGCTTAAAAAAGGTAAATCATTCTAGTAGTTCCTATTTTTAACATAAGTAAATATTTGATCCCAATTTATTATTTTTGATTTATTAGTCTCTTCTATTGATTTTAGTTGCTGAAGAATCAATTTAACTGTCAAATAATTAATTTCGGATGACAATATGTGACAAATGGGTCCCTAAAAGTTATCAAAATGGTGACAAATTAGATAAACTGGTCTCTTAAGTTAACAGTTAAACCGTTCATTTAGCAATTAAAATGAGAGGTTAGAGACTGATAAATCAAAAATAAAATATTAGAGACCAAAATCACACTTTTGTGAAAGATTTAAGACTAATGTGACAATTTACCTCTAAAAGAACAATAGAGTGTTTGGCTTATTAGTTTGAACTAAAAACAATATAAACTCTCCTATGTAATATATAAAACAAAAAAATAATTATAGTGTAAAATTGTCACATGTGATTTTATCACATAAGAGCACCTTATAAGATAAAAAGTGTGTTTGACAACGCAGTTGAAACTAAAAGTTGAAACGATTTTACTGTAGTATGTAAAGATATTACACTGTAGTCTATTTGGCTTTACACTATTGTAATTTTAACTCGGTAGTCAAAATGGAGTTACCAAACACACCAAAATTTTGTTAGACCGACTTGAATAGCGTGTTTCTTCTTAACTAATTTGTTAGCCTAACATCATTCGTCAAACCAAAATTAACGTTTAGCTTATCCTTTGTCGACTAGAACCTCGGATATGATATTTTGTCAAACAATTACTAGTCATTATCTAACTTTTTCATTTTATTCTTCTCCGCTCTGGCCTCTACATCAATTAAAGCATTAATTAAAAGCTTGGTAAAATGTTTTGTTTGGCAGTCGTTCTCATAGTGTTTTTCCGCCTAAAAATTAATTTTTCTATACGTTTTTCTTACCGTAAATATAGAACTAAATGGACCAAAACATATACCATTACACGAAGAATATAACCCATGTACCACGATATATCTAATTTCTAGCCAAAGCTTTCACAGGTAGTCAAGGTGCGCCTTATATTAATAAGCAGAATTGAAAGAGAATGCCTAAAATGCATTTGGCAATCATCTTCTAATTACATAGTTGTAACTGCTACAACGTAAAGCTATCGCATGCTAAAATATAAAGCAAAAATAGGCATGTAAAGCTCTTACATATTACGATAAAATTGTTCTAATAGCGTTGCGAAACACACTCTAAATAATCAAACTAATGTATTACATTGAAATTAAAAGGGAATCCAAAAAAAGAAAAACACCGGCCATATTTTCTTTTATGAAACCAGAGGAGAAACATCTTTTATGAAACCGAGCTAGAAAAGTTAAATTTTGTATATTGTTTTAGGATTCAAATTATTTGTTTAATTTTAGTGTACAAAATAACGTCTAATCCATCAAATTATGTTGCATTAATTAAAAAAAATAAAATGCTTTTTAACTAACTTTTAATGCTCTATTGTTTGAGTCCATTTAATGATATAACAAAATGTGATTTGTTAGACAATATCAAAATTTGGACGTGTGATTTGATAACGTTAGTATTGATGACCTCGCACTATAGATTGGAAGTCTTGCAAGAAAAATTCTCTGTTTCGTATTGATAACGTTACTACTTGAAGAAAAAAAAAGTTGAAAAAAAAAATAATAATAATAATAAAGTCATTACTATATTAAAATGTTGCTCTGAAAAATGATTTGCTTGTGTTTGAATGGTGACCAGGAGAGAGCAAAAATTATGATGAAGTTTGCAGACTTAATTGACAAGAATATTGAAGAGATCGCCACTCTGGAAACCCTTGACGCTGGAAAATTATTTAGTTTGAATAAAAACGTGGACATTCCTGGAGTGGCAAACACTCTCCGATACTACGCAGGCGCGGCAGATAAAATTCACGGAGACACGCTGAAAATGTCGAGCGGGCTTCAAGCCTACACATTGCTCGAACCCATCGGAGTTGTGGGGCACATTATTCCATGGAATTTCCCAAGCGTTATGTTCTTCATGAAGGCCAGCCCTGCCTTGGCTGCAGGCTGCACCATGGTCGTCAAACCTGCCGAACAAACTCCACTTACGGCTCTCTATTTTGCTCATTTGGCTAAGCTGGTGCAATTATGCTTTAACCAAACTTGCATTATATTTCTTACTCAATTTAATCCCACTAATAATACTTATGGTCCATAAACTTTCTCAACAATTGTTGCCTTAGCTCATTAGTGGAAGATTTAGGCAGTTTATGCATGTGACCAGCTACACAAATATTTTTAGGCTGGTATACCTGACGGAGTGCTCAATGTGGTCACTGGCTTTGGACGAACCGCGGGTGCAGCTGTCAGCTCTCATATGGACATTGACATGGTAGGCAATCTCTACTTGCTCGAAAAGTTGTCGAAATCGAGTTATTATCTTCTTCATTCTGCTTTTTTCCTAAAATTTATGTTTGTATGTATGCAACAATTTATGTGTTGGTGAAAGTCGAAGGCATGATATTAATTTTGGTTCTAGGTGAGTTTCACTGGCTCCACGGAGGTAGGACGCGAAATAATGAAAGCATCGGCGGCAAGCAATTTGAAACCGGTTTCACTAGAATTAGGAGGGAAATCACCACTTGTAATTTTTGATGACGCAGATATAGATAAGGCTTCTGATCTTGCTCTTCAGGGAATTCTTTTTAACAAGGTATGATTTTTTGCATGGAAAATAGCTCTCAACCCATTTTTTGTGTGTGTGGTTTTCTAATTGAACTTGTTACGTACATATCTGGGTGCAATAACGTTTGCTTTCTTTGTACCATACAGGGAGAAATATGCGTAGCAGGTTCTCGTGTGTATGTTCAAGAAGGGATTTATGATGAATTTGTGAAGAAGTTAGTGAAGAAGGCAAAAGATTGGGTCGTTGGAGACCCTTTTGATCCTCAAGTTTACCAAGGACCTCAGGTTAGTCAAATATTAAAAACATCCAACCAACTTTTATTCAAATTTTGTGAGAGAAAACATTATAGCAAAAGTTTGTTTTGTAGCTCTAGCCACTTTCCTAAATGTCCTATCAGATATTTCAAACTTCAAGCTTCATTGATTTAGACGTACTTCTTAGTTTCTCAAAACACATCTATGTTACTATTTAAAAATTGTTGCCACTGAAAATGCCCGAATAAAACCTCGTAAATTTGCATTTCGGGACATAACTCGTGCGATGACGTTGTTGCAGGTCGACAAGGCGCAATTCGATAAGATCCTGAGCTACATTGAGCATGGCAAGAGGGAAGGAGCCACATTGTTAACTGGGGGCAAGGCTATAGGAAACACAGGATATTACGTTGAGCCAACAATATTCACAGATGTTAATGTACATGTTCAACTTAGTTTACATATAAAGCATTTGTAAATTCTAAGAATTCGAAGCTAATTACTCCTAGTTTTATTACAACTCATATATGTATAATTGATATTATGTTCTTTTTGTCCTAATTCATTTCAAACCCGCAGGACGACATGCTCATTGTAAAGGACGAAATATTTGGACCAGTAATGGCGCTGATGAAGTTCAAGCAAGCACAAGAAATTTTATTTTGATTTTATTCAACTATTTGTATGTATAATATTTTTTTTTCACACATATTCTCTTCTACTATTGCAGGACAATTGAGGAGGCAATAACAAGAGCAAATGACACTAAATATGGCCTAGCAGCAGGCATTGTGACTAAGGACATAAATGTGGCTAACACAGTCTCAAGGTCAATCCGCGCAGGCATAATATGGATCAATTGCTACTTTGCTTTCGACTGCGATTGCCCGTTTGGCGGGTACAAGATGAGCGGATTCGGGAGGGATTTTGGTTTGGATGCTCTTCATAAGTATCTCCAAGTGAAATCTGTGGTGACTCCTATTTACAATTCTCCATGGCACTGAGACAAATGTACTCTTGCTCCCAAACAAGTTTCAGATTGTAACGAGTTTCAAAGGTTCTTTTTTATCTCATTCCCTTTCTTTTTTTGTTTGTAATATTAAAATAAACACTCGAGTTATGGTTTGTGGAGTTGCTAATGAGTTTTAATAATAGTGATGAATAAAGGTTTATATATTCAAGGCAAAATGTTGTATATGGTGCATGCATATTCCAACAAAAGTCACATATAAGAGGGAGCTACAACTTGTACGCCACAGCCATATCTACCTAATTGGTTATAGAAAGAGCCGTAAAATACATCACGGCGAGAGGGGCCTGTATGTGGCCCGTCGTTTTGGTCCGGTGCACAAACCTGCCGGGCTTTCTTTTAGGAGAGAATTAGAGAACAAGGTTATCATTAATTAGGAATGAGAATTAAAAGTCCAAAATATAATAGTGTTTAGTTAATAGCATATTTGAATTAAAATGAACTTTTTCTATATAAAATGACGTAAAGAGAAACAAGAAGCAGCAGAAATAGAACGAAAAACAAAAATGGGAAGAAAAAGAAGAAGAAGAATGTGATAAAATTAAAAATTCAAGTGTATAAAAAGAATACGTGACTCTAAAAATACTATATACTTAAATATTTTTAAAAATGTGTACTTACATTAAGATTTTAAAACCTTTTTTAGTGCAATTTCCTTTTATTTACAGGCTCGGACTAGACCGACCCGGGAATAGAGTCGAGCTGGGCCTCGGTTCCAAACACATGCTGAATTAGCCTGACCCGACCCAGCAACATGTGCACTTATGGTCTCTCTAAACGTTATCTCTTTTATTGGAGTAGGCTGGTCCAACACAACATACTAACCACCTTTGTGTTGGCTGAAGCGTTATCTTCTTATGCCAAGATCGTCTACAACACAAAAAATACCCCACAAAAATATTTTTCAGCATTATGTTTCTGTTTAATGAGTCTGAAATCAATAATTCCTTTTTGCATTACCCATTGAGAATCTACATAATATGCAACTACACTTGAATAATCTTCACTCCCCTACCATCCTAAATTTCAGATGTCACTGTAATAGAAAGATTTAATGAACATAATTTATATTTCAATGCAACGAGGACTTTATGATAATATGCATGCAATTAAACCACCTATGTTAGTGGTCATATTAACGTTTTCAAAATGATGTATCATATACTCTTCTAAAATGCTTTTCATAAAATATTACTTCTATTTAACTTCACGGGTTAAAACTCATAAGACAGTAAGTTCTTAACATTAAAAATACGCTATATATTATATTACAGCTTATTATTCTTTGAGTAGCTTGATTTTAACCCCATAAAAATAAAAAAAAGATTTCTCATCATAAAAAAGACTTTCACTAATGCTATCAATTTAAAATCAGAATTATCTCTTCTCTTTCTTCTATTTTAGTGAAATATTTACAAGTTCCAAACCACCTAACCTAACATTGCCTTGTCTCGCACTCTCCACCTCACTTCTTCCACAATTCTACCTTTCCAAAAGTCCCCTTTGTCCAAATAAAATGATTTCAAGCTCTTCCACAATGAGCTACTGATATTTCAAATTTTAATACAATTTTTTTTTTCATCCTGCCACAACGGAGTACTTGTAGATTTTCAAAATGTCGTTGAGAAACTTGAGCTCTTTTCTTTTTAGAGTATAAAATATCCAATTCATCCTTTTATTAAAAAAACTCTAAATTAATTCCAAAAAAAATATTGAAAAATTATAAGATCTCGGATTTTTTTTTTTTTTTTTTGTATTGGAGAGACTCACAATCACTAGAATATCATGCGATCAATTATGGTTAAACAAATCTCAAGCCATTAAAAGAACATAAGTATTCTATAAGCTCTTAACCAGTAGAAAATTTTCACCCTAGCCTTTCCATAGCCTTCTTGCTTGTTTGCTGAAGCTCTTCAGCAAGAATGAACTCATCAATTTGATGCAGACCCTATGAAAGTTAAATACTAAATCTAGGTCACACATTGCTTGAAAAAAAGATCCAGAATAAATTAGCCACTTTATGTCCAAACAAAGACGGGTACAAAATAATATTTTTAAAGGCCATATGAAACAGGTTTAATATTAGAAAAAAAAATTTTATTCTTATCGAGTTATATTCTCGTTACTTACAAAATTATTCTTAATATTATTTAATCAACACAGTAATTTTTTTAATAATACTTAAACAACAGTGAGCTAGGATGATATTAAAAAAAAATCAAAAAAAGTGGTCAAAAGTACGTACCAATTTGTCTCGTTGGTTTTACTCCTCTTTGTTTTCAAGTGATGGGTTGAGTTTCATGAAACTCTCATTTTTTTTTTTTTTTCCTACTAATAGATAGAACCGAGTCTAGGAAATTAGAATTATTTTTGTTACAAGTGAAACAATAGTTAAAGGTGCTTTTAGTTGAAACCAATATCTTAACAGACTTATCAAACATAAATTTAAACAATAAACGCGGTTTTAATTTATTTTTGAATTATAACTAATTGGTTCCAAACTGCTCTAAAATTGAGCGAAGTGTGTGATAATTGATCATATTGTATAATGTATTATCATATTGCTGAAGTCAGTGAGACTTTTGTATTCCATGAAGTGTGTGATGGTTTATCCAGCCTTGAAAAACCAGAGAGAGAAACTATTCTTACTAGTAGGAAATTAGAGAGAGAAACAGAGAGACAAGGATTGGAGAGAGAAAGAGATGGGCAGTCATCGCCAGAGCACTGGTACGAGTGAGCATTTTGTGAAGATTCCGACAATAAAATTCACGGTGCTGTTCATCAATGGAGAATTTGTTGATTCAGTTTCGGGTTAAATTTCTTACTAATCCTTATCTTCTCATGCTTTTGCACACTTTAATTAATCCTATAATCATTTCTTTAAATAACTTTGATTTCTACATGCACTAACATATCACCCTTTGATTTCCTCAAAGGCTAAAAGCAAAAAGAGGAAATTGTGTGGCAACTGAATTTCTTGATTTTCTCATATGGGATTTCATTAATTATGTATTTAGATTTTTTTTAAAAAAAGTTTTTCTTTAGAAATTAAATTACCAAAAAAAAAAAAGAAAAAACTCTTCTCGGACAAGCTCCTGCAGATGATTAAGAGCCAAGTTGGTCCATTCTTTCTTTGGCTCTTTTTTTCAGCAGGTTCGACCAAAGGAATTTGACTATTATGTCCTTGTTGACCATATTTTGGTTGGACATAGCTTTGACACTGAATGTAACCACTGGACCTCACCCAAGAGTGTTAGCTAAAGATAAGGATTGGGTTGGCTCTAATATCAAATGTAAAACTACTATGTTAAGTTGTGGGGCCAAATTTAATAGCCTGATGGATTATTGCCTTATAATGAGGAATATAGGGATTGACTTTTCCAGTAACATTGTTCTGGGAGTTGGAAGGGAGCAGGAAGTCCTCCCTCTTGGAGGTATTAGAACAAAATTTCATTAAGGGTAGTTTGAGGACTTTACACTTGTAAAATTCGGTTATTTCAGGTTTTTTATATATAAAGTTGGTGCTGAATTGCGAAGAGATTAGAGAGGTTAGGTGGACTATTATAGTGAAATTTCTACAACATTTGAAAGTGAATGCAACTCCTATATTAAAATTAGGACTTCTAATTCGTAATACACTAGGGTTCACATAAAAGTGCTAGTTGGTTATCACGATTCATACTCTTACTTGAAATGATATTGTCCGTTTGGGTATAAAGTTGCATTATTTTAGAGATTATGTCATTATTTATGGTTTTTACTTGTAACTTTTTCTAGGCAACATAAGACCGCAAAACTTATCCTTTATTGTATTATCATGTATTGCCACTCTCTTAGCTTGGTCTAATTTTTACAACAACCTTCTCTTTGGGACCCAACTCCCTCGTTGGCTACATTTTTAATTGGGATATCATCCTCTTTGATTAAGACTACAATTTTATTTTTTAAGCTTTACACCAAAAAAAAAAAAAAAAATCTATAGCGTCTAGTTGTGTCACTATGTATGAACTTTTAATATTAACATGTTTTCAGCAAATTTTGTACTGAAAACTTTTCTTGTTTTATTTCGTATCACTACTATCTTGGTTAAGAACTTAAGATGGATTCGACTAAGAGATTGTGATTGTCACATAATTTCCCTTCTCATGATTCCTGAACTTTATTGCCATCTTTTGTACTTGATTGAATATATGGATACCTAAACAACTTTTTTTTTCTTTTTTTTGGGTCATAAGAAAAAGGAAAAACATTTGAGACAATAGATCCCAGAAAAAAGGGAGGTAATAGCAAATATTGTTGCTATCTTTTGTTTCACGTAATTGTCAATCTAGTGCGGGAAAAAAAAAATTGAAATGTTTGCTTTTTTGCTTTGTTTCCTTTAGTAGTTCATTTCCTTTAGCTTGCCCGTGTACTTAAATTATTTGAGAAAATGATTGATAAAATCTATGTTTATTGAACAATGATCAGCAAAGGGCAAGGATTATGATGAAGTTTGCAGACCTAATTGAGCAAAACATTGAGGAACTAGCCACTCTGGATAGCCTTGATGCCAGGAAATTGTTTAGTTCTTTAAAGACCATGGAGGTACCTGGAGCAACAAAATATCTCCAGTACTACGCCGGCGCAGCAGATAAAATCCATGGCAAGGTGCTGAAAATGTCTCGCCCGCTTCAAGCCTGCACATTGCTTGAACCCATTGGAGTCGTGGGTTACATCATCCCCTGGAATTTCCCAAGCAGCCTTTTTTCTTTACTTAAAGACTAGCCCAGCCTTGGCTGCAGGATGCACCATGGTCGTCACACCTGCCGAGCAGACTCCACTCTCAGCTCTCTACTATGCTCGTCTAGCCAAGCTGGTATATATTTGTTTGACAATATTGGTTAGTTTTACTAATGCCCCAAACTACAAGGTTTGTCAGGCTTGCACCTCGACATTCGCAGTTTCGAAATCCTTCAAAAATAAAGATGGAATTAACCATGTGCTCATCACGACGTATGGTGAACTCTGTTCACATTTTTTGATGAAGGGGCCACTTTGAAGTATGAAACATAATTTAAGGACTAGGAATGTTTTGGCTCACAAATTGAGAGCTAGAGCTGTCACACAGCCCGCAGTTCGGGAGCAGAAGAATGAACCCTTAACATGCACAGCAATGATTGTTCACATTCTAGTTTTAATGCAAAAAATAAAAGAGTAAATTACACGTTATGCTATATTTTTAAAAGTTGTATTTATTTATGTCACACTGTCATTCATATTACATTTTAAGTTATGCCACAAATAAACGTATGTAGTATTTATAAAATATAAATCTTAAAAGATGACTTAGATTAAAATTCCTCAAACAAAACCGAATTTAAATTGAAAAGAAAATAAAAAAATTTGTAGAACGAAGCCCACACGAGACAAGCCCGATATAGCAACATTCACGTTGTTTACGTCATGTGGGCACTTATATTGGGCCCCTAACGCACCGGGCTGATGATTTGTACCCCTTGCATGTGAAAGAGCCTCCTATGTACATGTTCTTACCTAAGACCAAAAGTGCAAACTCATTTAAAATCCAATCAAGGAAAAATGTTTAAGCAATATGAGACTTTCAATTTTTAGCATTCTTTTTCAACAAAGACTAATTCCGATGGATATATTATGGTTATCAATTTTTCATTCATCCGATAATCATTTTAAGCGCGTGAATATATGACTTTGATCTCCTCGAAATGAAGAACGCAAATCCATTAACGCCCGTCACGTGTAAGAAGTGAGTCCATTTTAAATTAGTCCTTAAAATGATTTTTGACAATGGTTTGTTAAACTATTTTCCAATACCAACTATATAGTTTTAACTATGTTACCAAACATACTATTTGTTAAGATTTCAAACATCCCGGGTTTAATTCTATTAATGATAGATTTAGGAAGCATTGGCACAAAAATCGTGAGACATTTTCCTTCGTTAATCGATATCCATTGTTGCTTCTACTTTCATTAATGTCAAGCTTTTTAAAATTTAAGGAATAATTAAATGTTAAAGTTTAGGACCAGTTTGCTAACCAACGAAATTGAAATGCATTTATATATGCCATAGGAAAAATCCTAACAGAAAAATGAGAAAGCTTCCTGTATTTGCATATTGCGTAATATGTCAATGGCTAGCCCTTGTCAGCTCATTTATGGTGCTCTTTTTAATACAAGTGAGACGCACGCATTTTTGTGCGTACATTTTTCACGTTTTTTGGATACAAATATATATCTTATAAAATTTAATTTAATTTTATTATTACCTCATTGTTTGGTTTAGTGAAAAAAAAAAAAAGTTAAAAAGAGAACATTTAAAAGGAAATAAGTTGTTCTTAGCAAAAAAAAATGAAAGAAATAAGTTGTTAGTCTAAAAATTTAAAAGAAAAGTGAAAAAATACACAAAAAATGAGAAAAATAAAAGACTAAATATGCAAATAAAAAAACGAAGACAAAAAACAACAAAAAAAATATTGAAACAAAAAGTAAAAAAAAAAAACAAATAAACAAGTAAATAAATAAGCAAAAAGAAAAGAAATGAAAAGAAAAACACGTGTCACGTGTCAGTTTTACTTGTAAAAGCACATACATACTTTTATACATAGATATTATAAGTGAGTGTTTGGAAAGGTGATGAGAACACAGTAGCATGTGAGAGCTTTATAGGGTGTTTGGAAGGTGGTGGGAATCAGTGGTGAGAACTACTTTTACTGTAGCATATGAGAACTTTATACTGTAGTAATTTTTTTTTATTGTTACTGTAGCATGTGAGAGCTTTTTACTGTTTATAACTGATTTTGTGGTGGGAACAGCAGTTCCCACCACTTTGCCAAACACCCCCTTATACTGTAGCACTTTTTTTTACTGTTATTGTAGCATGTAAGAACTTTTTACTGTTTATAATTGAGTTTGTGGTAAAAACTGAGTGGTTTCTGCCACTGCTAAACATAGGCCGATATCCATAAGGATAAGATTATAGAAAAGAAGCAGTTCACTAAAGAACAAATTTTCTCCTCAACCATGGACAAATTCACATTTCAACTATTCATTAACGCTTACTTGCTTTTTTTATTTTTGTTTTGCTTTCTCAACATTTTTTTAATACAAGAATGCAGTTTCTCCAAAA
>CAMOHE010052022.1:17421-28926 GCA_946598075.1 Artocarpus hirsutus
GTGATAAAATTAAAAATTCAAGTGTATAAAAAGAATACGTGACTCTAAAAATACTATATACTTAAATATTTTTAAAAATGTGTACTTACATTAAGATTTTAAAACCTTTTTTAGTGCAATTTCCTTTTATTTACAGGCTCGGACTAGACCGACCCGGGAATAGAGTCGAGCTGGGCCTCGGTTCCAAACACATGCTGAATTAGCCTGACCCGACCCAGCAACATGTGCACTTATGGTCTC
The DNA here is from genome assembly GCA_946598075.1 of Artocarpus hirsutus. Classification (NCBI taxonomy): domain Eukaryota; kingdom Viridiplantae; phylum Streptophyta; class Magnoliopsida; order Rosales; family Moraceae; genus Artocarpus; species Artocarpus hirsutus. The sequence goes on from CAMOHE010052022.1 coordinate 17,662, forward strand.
TCTAAACGTTATCTCTTTTATTGGAGTAGGCTGGTCCAACACAACATACTAACCACCTTTGTGTTGGCTGAAGCGTTATCTTCTTATGCCAAGATCGTCTACAACACAAAAAATACCCCACAAAAATATTTTTCAGCATTATGTTTCTGTTTAATGAGTCTGAAATCAATAATTCCTTTTTGCATTACCCATTGAGAATCTACATAATATGCAACTACACTTGAATAATCTTCACTCCCCTACCATCCTAAATTTCAGATGTCACTGTAATAGAAAGATTTAATGAACATAATTTATATTTCAATGCAACGAGGACTTTATGATAATATGCATGCAATTAAACCACCTATGTTAGTGGTCATATTAACGTTTTCAAAATGATGTATCATATACTCTTCTAAAATGCTTTTCATAAAATATTACTTCTATTTAACTTCACGGTTAAAACTCATAAGACAGTAAGTTCTTAACATTAAAAATACGCTATATATTATATTACAGCCTATTATTCTTTGAGTAGCTTGATTTTAACCCCATAAAAATAAAAAAGATTTCTCATCATAAAAAAGGCTTTCACTAGTGCTATCAATTTAAAATAAGAATTCTCTCCTCTCTTTTTTCTATTTTAGTGAAATATTTACAAGTTCCAAACCACCTAACGTAACATTGCCTTGTCTCGCACTCTCCACCTCACTTCTTCCACAATTCTACCTTTCCAAAAGTCCCCTTTATCCAAATAAAATGATTTCAAGCTCTTCCACAATGAGCTACTGATATTTCAAATTTTAATACAAGTTTTTTTTTTTTTTCATCCTGCCACAACGGGGTACTTGTAGATTTTCAAAATGTCGTTGAGAAACTTGAGCTCTTTTCTTTTTAGCGTATAAAATATCCAGTTCATCCTTTTATTAAAAAAAACTCTAAATTAATTCCATAAAAAATATTGAAAAATTATTAGAACTTGGATTTTTTTTTTTTTTTTTGTATTGGAGAGACTCACAATCACTACAATATCATGCGATCAGTTATGGTTAAACAAATCTCAAGCCATTAAAAGAACATAAGTATTCTATACGCTCTTAACCAGTAGAAAATTTTCACTCTAGCCTTTCCATCGCCTTCTTGCTTGTTTGCTGAAGCTCTTCAGCAAGAATGAACTCATCAATTTGATGCAGACCCTATGAAAGTTAAATACTAAATCTAGGTCACACATTGCTTGAAAAAAAGATCCAGAATAAATTAGCCACTTTATGTCCAAACAAAGACGGGTACAAAATAATATTTTTAAAGGCCATATGAAACAGGTTTAATATTAGAAAAAAAAAAATTATTCTTATCGAGTTATAATCTTATTACTTACAGAATTATTCTTAATATTATTCAATCAACACGATAACTTTTTTAATAATACTTAAACAACAGCATGCTAGGATGATATTAAAAAAAATAAAAAAAAGTCATCAAAAGTACCGTACCAATTTGTCTCGTTGGTTTTACTCCTCTTTGTTTTCAAGTGATGGGTGTTGAGTTTCATGAAACTCTCATTTTTGTTTCCTAATAATAGATAGAACTGAGTCTAAGAAATTAGAATTATTTTTTTACAAATGAAACAATAGTTAAAGGTATTTTTAGTTAAAATCAATATTTTAACAAACTTATCAAACATAAATTTAAACAATAAACTCGGTTTTAATTTATTTTTGGATTATAACAAATTGGTTCCAAACGGCTCTAAAATTGAGCGAAGTGTGTGATAATTGATCAAATTGTATAATGTATTATCATATTGCTGAAGTCAGTGAGACTTTTGTATTTCATGAAGTGTGTGATGGTTTATCCAGCCTTGAAAAACCAGAGAGAGAAACTATTCTTACTAGTAGGAAATTAGAGAGAGAAACAGAGAGACAAGGATTGGAGAGAGAAAGAGGTGGGCAGTCATTGCCAGAGCACTGGCACGAGTGAACATTTTGTGAAGATTCCGACAATAAAATTCACGGTGCTGTTCATCAATGGAGAATTTGTTGATTCAGTTTCGGGTTAAATTTCTTACTAATCCTTATCTTCTCATGCTTTTGCACACTTTAATTAATCCTATAATCATTTCTTTAAATAACTTTGATTTCTACATGCATTAACATATCACCCTTTGATTTCCTCTAAGGCTAAAAGCAAAAGAAGGAAATTGTGTGGCAACTGAATTTCTTGATTTCTCATATGGGATTTCATTAATTATGTATTTAGATTTTTTTTTAAAAAAAGTTTTTCTTTAGAAATTACATTACAAAAAAAAAAAAAAAAAAAAAAAATCTTCTTGGACAAGCTCCTGCAGATGATTAAGAGCCAAGTTGGTCCATTCTTTCTTTGGCACTTTTTTTTAGCAGGTTTGACCAAAGGAATTTGACTATTATGTCCTCGTTGACCATAATTTTGTTGGACAATAGCTTTGATACCGAATATAACCACTGGACCTCACCCAAGAGTGTTAGCTAAAGATAAGGATTGGGTTGGCTCTAATATCAAATGTAAAACTACTACGTTAAGTTGTGGGCCAAATTTAATAGCTTGATGAATTATTGCCTTATGATGAGGAATATAAGGGTTGACTTTTCTGGTAAGATTGTCTTGGGAGTTGAAAGGGAGCAGGAAGACCTCCCTCTTCCCTACTCTCTCTTGGAGGTATTTGAACAAAATTTCACTAAAGGTAGTTTGAGGATTTTATAATTGTAAAATTCAATTATTTTAGATTTTTTATATATAAAGGGGGCATCAGAGATTAAAAATGTTAGAGAAACAACAGAGAATTGAGTGGACTAATATAGTCAAATTTCTACAACATTTGAAAGTGAATGCAGCTCCTATGTTAAAATTAGGACTTCTACTTCGTAATACACTAGGGTTCACATAAAAGTGCTAGTTGGTTATTACGATTCATACTCTTACTTGAAATGATATTGTCCGTTTGGGTTTAAACTTGCACTATTTTAGAGATTATGTCATTATTTATGGTTTTTACTTGTAACATTTTCTAGGCAACATGAGACTGCAAAACTTATCCTTTATTGTATTATCATGTATTGCCACTCTCTTGGCTTGGTCTAATTTTTACAACAACCTTCTTTTTGGGACCCAACTTCCTCGTTAGCCACATTTTTAATTGGGATATTATCCTCTTTGATTAAGCCTACAATTTTATTTTTTAAGCTTTACACCAAAAAAAAAAAAAAAATCTATAGTGTCTAGTTGTGTCACTATGTATGAACTTTTAATATTAACATGTTTTCAGGAAATTTTGTACTGAAACCTTTTCTTGTTTTATTTCGTGTCACTACTCTCTTGGTTAAGAACTTAAGATGGATTCGACTAAGAGATTGTGATTGTCACATAATTTCCCTTCTCATGATTCCTGAACTTTATTGCCATCTTTTGTACTTGATTGATTGAATATATGGATACCTAAACAACTTTTTTTTTCTTTTTTGTCGATCATAAAAAAAAAGGAAAAACATTTGAGACAATAGATCCCAGAAAAAGTGGAGGTAATAGCAAATATTGTTGCTATCTTTTGTTTCACGTAATTGTCAATCTAGTGCGGGAAAAAAGAAAATTGAAATGTTTGCTTTTTTGCGTTGTTTCCTTTAGTAGTTCATTTCCTTTAGCTTGCTCGTGTACTTAAATTATTTGAGAAAATGATTGATAACATCTATGTTTATTGAACAATGATCAGGAAAGGGCAAGGATTATGATGAAGTTTGCAGACCTAATTGACCAAAACATTGAGGAACTAGCCACTCTGGATAGCCTTGATGCCAGGAAATTGTTTAGTTCTTTAAAGACCATGGAGGTATCTGGAGCAACAAAATATCTCCAGTACTACGCCGGCGCAGCAGATAAAATCCATGGCAAGGTGCTGAAAATGTCTCGCCCGCTTCAAGCCTGCACATTGCTTGAACCCATTGGAGTCGTGGGTCACATCAACCCCTGGAATTTCCCAAGCAGCCTTTTTTTTTACCTTAAAGACTAGCCCAGCCTTGGCTGCAGGATGCACCATGGTCGTCAAACCTGCCGAGCAGACTCCACTCTCAGCTCTCTACTATGCTCGTCCAGCGAAGCTGGTGTATATTTGTTTGACAATATTGGTTAGTTTTACAAATGCCCCAAACTACAAGGTTTGTCACACTTCCACCTCCACATTCGCAGTTTCGAAATCCTTCAAAAATAAAGATGGAATTCACCATGTGCTCATCACGACGTATGGTGAACTCTGTTCACATTTTTTATGAAAGGGCCACTTTGAAGTAAGAAACATAATTTAAGGACTAAAAATGTTTTGGATTACAATTTGAGAGCTAGAGCTGTCACACAGCCGCAGTTTGGGAGCAGAAAAATGAACCCTTAACATGCGCAGCAATGATTGTTCACATTCTAGTTTTAATGCAAAAAATAAAAGAGTAAATTACATGTTATGCTGCGTTTTTAAAAGTTGTGTTTATTATGTTATACTGTCATTTATATTACATTTTAAGTTATGCTACAAATAAATGTATGTAGTATTTATAAAAAGTAAATCTTAAAAGATGACTTATATAAAAATTCCTCAAATAAAACCGAATTTAAATTGAAAAGAAAATAAAAAAAATTTGTAGAACGAAGCCCGCACGAGACAAGCCCAATATAGCAACATTCACGTTGTCTATGTCATGCGGGCACATACATTGGGCCCCTAACGCACCGGGCCGATGATTTGTACCCCTTGCACGTAAAAGAGCCTCCTATGTACATGTTCTTACCTAAAACCAAAAGTGCAAACTCATTTAAAATCCACCAAGGAAAAATGCCTAAGCAATATGATTTTAATCTCCTCGAAATGAAGAACGTAAATCCATTAACACCCTTCAAATGATTTTGGTATATTTTGGTTATCAATGGTTTGTTAAGACAATTTCCAACACCAACTATATAGTTTTAACTATGTTATCAAACATACTATTTATTAAGATTTCAAACATCCGGGGTTTAATTCTACTAATGACAAATTTAGGAAGCATTGGCACAAAAATCGTGAGACATTTTCCTTCGTTGTTAATCGATATCCATTGTTGCTTCTACTTTCATTAATGTCAAGCTTTTTAAAATTTAAGGAATAATTAAATGTTAAAGTTTAGGACCAATTTGCTAACCAACGAAATTGAAATGCATTTATATATGCCACAGGAAAAATCCTAACAGAAAAATGAGAAAGCTTCCTGTATTTGCATATTGCGTAATATGTAATGGCTAGCCCTTGTCAGCTCATTTATGGTGCTCTTTTTAATACTAGTGAGACGCACGCATTTTTGTGTGTACATTTTTCACTTTTTTTGGATACAAATATATATCTTATAAAATTTAATTTAATTTTATTATATTCCTCATTGTTTGGTTTAGTGAAAAAAAAAAAAAGTTGAAAAGAGAACATTTAAAAGGAAATAAGTTGTTCTTAGCAAAAAAAAATGAAAGAAATAAGTTGGTAGTCTAAAAATTTAAAAGAAAAGCGAAAAAATACACAAAAAATGAGAAAAATAAAAGACTAAATATGCAAATAAGAAAAAGAAGACAAAAAACAACAAAAAAATATTGAAACAAAAAGTAAAAAAAAACAAATGAGCAAGTAAATAAATAAGCAAAAAGAAAAGAAATGAAAAGAAGAAACAGGTGTCACGTGTCAGTTTCACTTGTAAAAGCACATTCATACTTTTATACATAGATATTATAAATAATTTGTAACGATAGGCTGGGTTTATATCGTTCTTTGCCAATATCCATAAGGATAAGATTATAGAAAAGAAGCAGTTCACTAAAGAACAAATTTTCTCCTCAACCATGGACAAATTCACATTTCAACTATTCATTAACGCTTACTTGCTTTTTTTATTTTTGTTTTGCTTTCTCAACATTTTTTTAATACAAGAATGCAGTTTCTCCAAAAAATTTTTCCATGTACTCGTTATATATATAACTAACAGAAAATGAGTTTGTTTTATTAATCAACTTTTTTCACTCATCATGGTATATAATATAAATTTTTCGATTTTTCTTTTACCATTATTTCATATATATTAATTCAACTTCATAACTTTTTAATGTTTATACCATTTTTTCAAAATTTTATTATATAATTCTTGAAATTTTAAACTAATTGAGTTCTCATTTTAAATCATAATTGTCTCTCTATGTATGAAAATGTAAATGTTATATATGTTCAAGTTTTAAATGTAAGTTAAATTAGAACAACTGAACAACTATTTATCTATTTAATTTTACAATAATAAATGATTAAAAAAATAGTTTTTATAATAAAAATTTAGAGAACATTTTTTATAATTTAAAGTAATTTATATTCATAGTCTTTTAACTCTTTAGTAAGTGACACTTTTATCTTCTTTTTTTTAATTTTCATAAAACAACCCCTTAACTCTTAAACCTCTTAATTATTAAGCCTTTTAATAGAATACATCACCGCATAACATATGATCTAACATAGAAGGATATTTAAGTAAAATAATTAATAATTTATAGTTAAAAAATTTTTAAAAAAACCCTTAAAAAAGGTTGCAGGCTTAAAAAGTAAAATAAAATAAAATGAGAACGTCGTCGGCATTTCTTTCTGCCCTCTTTTTCGCTTTTTTTTAAAACAACCCAGACCTAACTCTCTTTCTGTCGTTGTTTTCTCTTCATCACTCTATCAATTCTTCTTAAATATCTATGGCCTGTGATATTTAAAATTTGTCTGCGCCATCTGAGACCTTCTTTGGTCATCTCTGATGCATAAATATCTTTTCTTGTTTTTTGAGTACTTTTTTGTATTTGATTTTTTTCTCATAAAAAACTAAAAAGAAAAACTCTGGACGCAAAGGGAGGGAGAAGAGGCTAAGGGGGATCCAGGAAGTGGGCTCGATGACGGCACTCGTCTGGTGACGATCACAGCTGGGTTGGCGATGTTCAGGTGCAGCAAGGGCAGATTTTTTTAGCGTTCACGATTGGGTTGGGTGCCGAAGGCTCAGGCGACGGCGGCAAATGTTGGAAAAAGTTGCTCTCTTGTTGCTTTGAGTTGTTTTTGGTTGTTCTAGGTTTTGATTAAAGAGCTTCCTCCTATGTGTTTCAAGATAATCGATGGTGATTGGGTCTGAGATGAATCTCATCTCTTGCTCCAGTCCATAGATTGTTGTTTTCTTGATAAAGAATTCGATGCTTTGTCTGATTTGTTCTAGATGGCATCTTATGAATTTTTCTAGATTTTTGAGGTTTTTTTAGAATTCAGGCCGAAAGAGGGGCTTTAGTAACTTCATTCTAAAAAAAGGTCCGTTATTCGTACATGCCTAATTATGCTAGGTTGTGGGATAATTTTAACCAAAGTTTATTAATTGTTAAAGGATTAAGAGTTAAAAGGTTGTTTTATATAAAAAAAAAACACTAAAATATCACTTATTAAAAAAATTAAAGAAATATCGATACAAATTACTCTATATTTAATGTGATTTTTTTTTAAAAAAAGGAATACATAAGAAATTAAAAGTAATTTCCGAACTCAGGCACGTCCCTCATGCCAGTTGTTGAATATAATATGCAGCAAAACTGAATCTTATAATCCCATTATTATTATTTGTTTTAATCATGTCCCACTGAAAACAGTACATCTAATATGTACAAAGGCTAATTTACATTAAGAAAAAAGAACCGTGTTATTGTTTTATCATGTATTATTGGGTTTAGCAAAAGGAAAAGGGTCACCTTATCTTAAACTTTATGGTCTCTTTTATTTTATCCTCTAAATTTTAAAAATCATCATATTATTTATTAAACTTTTAAATTTCTCTATTTTGCTCATTGAATTTTAAAAATCACCTTTTTGTTCTCGTTTCAAAGCTCCTCATTTTGTCTTTTATTTTTCAATTTTCTATTCAAATAGACCGAATTAAACCCACGCGATTCATACATGGGTCACCCCTAAGGGCAAAAATGAGATTTTATAACTTGCAGGTTTTATTTTACATTTACGCTCTCATTAGGGTTATGTTACTATATATATGTATTATTTCGACTCTTTCTTTTACGCTAATTTTTTGAGATATAGTAGACTTATTTTTTCTCTGTCGTGGTTTTTTCCATCTAAAATTTTTCACGTAAATACGTGTGTTCTTTGTTCTTTGTTCTTTGTTTTTTATTATCTATTTTTCGTTTATTTTCTAACAATACTTATAGAAATATAAGCTAACAAAAAAAAGGTAATCTTGACTGAATTTAAAAAAATAAAAAATAATTCCAAATTTAAATTTGAAAATAGATAATAAAAATAAAACATCTCCTAAATAATTATATTAAAAAAAAAACTTCTGTTCTGTTTCAGGGCATCTTTCTCTTGAAAGCTTGTACGCAATATATGAATGGAAAAATTGCTCCACGCCCATTGTCAAATAATGTCTCGTTCCAAATTTAAAAGTTGCCACAGAAAGAAGACCGTAACAAAAAGGCATGCCATCTTTTTTTTTTTGTTTGACTTTGTTTTGTCATTTACCATGTCTAAGTCTATGTACTAGAGTTAAACTTAAAAGGAGCCACTTGTTGTATGCAGATTACAAGGAAACCAAACACAGGAAGCTAGAGAGAGAAAGAGGGATAGAGAGAGATGGGTACTGTTGATACTAGCCAGTCGTTTGTGAAGATACCGAGCATAAAATTCACGAGGCTGTTCATTAATGGAGAATTTGTCGATTCAGTTTCAGGTTAAATATTTATGTTCATAAATTTTTTTATTATTATTATTATTATTATTATCATCATCTTTTGTTTTCTGCTTTCATATTGTTCGCCACTAGATGTTCTGTCTCCCATTTTTGGTCCTTTCATTTGGTACTGAATTTCATACCTTCATTTGTTCCTATGGTAACATATATATATATAGACAGTTTGAGAACATAGTTTAAATCGGTTCAAACTAATTTTATTACAGTAATTTTTAAAACAAAATTTGAATTACAAACCAATTATATAGTTGCTAATTTCTTTCTTTAACTTGACTAGGAAAAATTCGTTTATGCTTCTTTCAAGACTCAAAAGGTTTCATATACAATCTTCGTGATGATCTTCGTTAAAGGGTGTTCAAAGTGTTCGTTTCTAATCATTTACCCATATAAAGCCTATGTTTTATCCCTTGATCATTGGCATATTATTTAGGGGAATTTTTGCTTTGGGAGGAAATAAACTGCTCATAATGATAAATAAATATATATATATATATAATTTTCATATTGTTTGGCTATATATGTGTATCAATTCTTATATTATGTGTTTGGGGACACCATAAATATTACTTTTGATATTCATTTGTTTTGATTAATAATTTCTTCAATTTTTCTTTGTTATTACTTACTCTTTCTCATTATCATAAGTGTCACTGATGTAATATAATAACAAGACCACGCCTAATTCTCTTATTATGACAAATTAAAAAAAAAAAAAAAAAACAGGGAAAACATTTGAAACGATTGATCCTAGGAATGGAGAGGTGATAGCCGAGGTTGCAGAAGGAGACAAAGAAGACGTCGATTTGGCCGTGAAAGCCGCCCGTGCCGCCTTCGACGACGGTCCATGGCCTCGCATGTCCGGCTCTGTATGTGCTAATTTTAGGGACCCTCAATTAGTCCCTCCTTCACTCTTCTATTGATTTTGTCACGTTAAGTGCTATAGCTTACCCTACTTTCTGTGTGTGTTTTCACCTATTGCCACGTTATCGTGAACAGCTTTTTTATATTTTAATTTTGTTTTGTTTAGAAGGTCTCGTTATCAAGGGAGGAGATATTATGGCTATAAGTCAACTTAGTGCTAAAGAGAGAAGAAAATTAGTCGCGGAAATAAATAGTAAACAATTATGTGTTAAATAGATAAACACATTACACATTTATCATCACACATTTATCTTAAAGTACAATTTTTGACGTCTGTTAATATTATATTATCATTTTCGTTCATACACGTAATGCAAACAAACATGCGTGTCCTTTTCTTGTCAAACTTCTTCTTATTATTATTTTTTTGTCGTGTGGAACAAAAAATAATGCACAATTTTAAAAAAAAAAAAAAAAAACTTCTGGTTCTAAATTCAAAATTAAGTTTGACAATTGCAAATAAATAAGTAAATAGGTAAACAGATAAGCGACCAACGTTTGTTATAATTTTCTGTTGCAAAAGTAATGCGATAGAAACAAAGAATAAAACACACAGAATTTACGTGAAAACCCAAAACGGGAAAAAAAACCACGGATAAAGGAGAAGAAAATCACTAAACTCGTAAAGGTTACAGTGGAGGCGTTAGAGAGGCTTAAAATTCGGTAAAAACAAACCCTAACGCAATACATCATATATATAGGTATAGGTAAAACCCTAAAGGTCCAGAAACATAAATTAAACGGCCCAATAACACAGGTCTGTACCGCGAGAGCGGAGCCCCCGCACCCCCGGCGAGATTAGTGGTGGGCTACTGGATCGGGCCTATCGGCCCGATCCCTCCGCTACCACCACAGATCTCATGAAAAATCCCACTTTTGTTTTTCACCATAATTTGTCGCACCGCGAGCTTTTCGGGTCGGATTAAATTAAATTCGGGTCACTATACTCTAACATTTTCCAATTTACACTTAAAATCAGCTTTTTTATTTTCCTAACGTAACCAATGTCAGATAGTGACTAGAAAAAATCTCTCATCTCATGTTAGAACAAAAAAATGAATCACACTTACTGCCTTTAACACTTAATTATCGTCTACCAAAATTTGTTGTTGATAAAATATCTATTTATAGTAATTTTACATTCAAGTATTTAATAAGCCTGCTCAACTGGGACTTTTTTATTTTGAACAACTCAACTGGGAATCAAGAGTACTAGTCTGTTTAATGAATTGGTATTGCTCTTAATTTCATTTTGCATTGTATCTCAAAAGAGTAGATCAAGAAAATGTTATTAGCATAATTAGTTAAAATATTTCAGGAGAGAGGAAGGATCATGATGAAGTTTGCAGACTTAATCGAAGAAAACGTTGAAGAACTAGCCACTCTGGATAGCCTTGATGCTGGCAAGTTGTTTAGCCTCGGCAAAGCCGCCGACATACCCGGTGTAGTCAGTCTTCTACGTTACTACGCTGGTGCAGCCGATAAGATTCATGGTAATACGCTGAAAATGTCGCAACAGTTTCAGGCCTACACATTGCTTGAACCCATTGGGGTTGTGGGACAC